>QJPP01002975.1:0-250040 GCA_003996215.1 Jaltomata sinuosa | reverse complement strand
TATTGACTGCTAGGATAGCTGCGCGTGTGTATGCATAATGTTTTATCATATCGGAATGACATGTTTGGATCCTTGCAAGTTAATGTTGCATACATTTGTGTGCTACCGGGGGGTGGCTTGATTTAAAATTTGATGAACTGTTGAAGGGCCATGATTTGCTAGTGACACGAGTCTTAGTTGAGTCGTCTTTTTATTTTTGTTGTCATGTTGCTTGAGGACAAGCGAACGTTTTAAGTTGAGGGTGTTGATGTGCCGTTATTCTACGGCATATTTGACTCCTTTAACTAAGAATAATCGTGAGTTTTCAAGCAACAGTCGTCGTTTTTGATGTTTTTATGTTGGAATTGTAGGAAATAGCAAAAAACGTAGAAAAGGAAGGAAATACGATCAAAAGAGCGCCACTGGTTAAGAGTGACGGCCACCATGACGGGCCGTCACCCATGTGACGGTCCGTCAAGAAGACCGTCAAGTCGAGCAGCACATTGCCTAGTGGTAACGGCCACCATGACGGGCCGTCACACACTTGATGGTCCGTCAAGTAGACCGTCAAGTTGAGGCAGCACACTGCCTAGTGGCGACGGCCACTGTGACGGTCCGTCAAGCATGTGACGGTCCGTCACCCAGCCCGTCAAGTTGAGGCAGTACGCGCGACGCGGATTCCGAATGTTTTTGGGTTTACTTCCTGGACTCCTATAAATACCCTATGTTAGGTTTATTTTAGAATTATTCATTACAAGTTCATTACTCAATAGTTTTAGGAGAGTTTTTAGTCGGTTTTGAGAGCAACAACACGTTTTCTTCTTCTTGAATTCGTGTTCTTGATTTGTTCTTGGGATCTTGGTTTTTCTTGTTCTTGGATACTTGAAGATTGTTTTCATTATATTGTAAGAATCTCTTCTCCTTATTATGAATATGACTTTCTTCTCTTCTTCTTCTAGCATGATTAACTAAACTCCCACAACTAGGGTTGTGGGAGCCATGGCTAAAGTAGCGATATAGATTCTGGGTAGCGACGGGTTCAATATATATGATTGTCACGTTGTTAATCATTCATGCTTAACGTTTTCTAGTGGTTTCAAACATTAGAACATGCCTAGGTTTAATTTGCTTGAGTAAAGAGATTAAAACCGGGAAACTTGATTAACGACGAGGATTCGAGACTACTAACTCTCGTCTTATGATTAATGTTGTAACTAGATTAATCTACTTGATGTTTAGGATTGAAATATAAAAAGCACACCTTTTCAAGTTCGAGAGAGTTGAAAAGTAAATTCGTCTATTTGGTTGAGAAACGTTTAGATGATACCATTAATTCAATCACATCGTGACATACATAAAGAAAGAACCCGGTTAAGCTTAGAATCGAAATTGTTACGACGCCATGGTGAACACTTCCCTAGTTCACTCTCATATTGATTATTAATCGCACATTATTATTTGCGCTGGTTAAATATTGTTCACACAACACCCCCCCAATTTACCGAAAACTATCGACTACTAGTCATTTAATTCACTATCGATTTAATTTGCACCTTATTCCCTGTGGGATCGACCCCAACCTTAGTTGGGTTCTATATTTGACAGCGACCGCTTACGCTTCGTATTTGGAGTCGTAATTTGGGCGTATCACCTGCTCTGATACCAATTGATAGTCTGCACGACCTACTTATTAAACTTAATTAGTTGCCTATCAATGAAACAGGTTGCCCAATGTGTTTCAACAGTAAGAAAGCAGTAAGTAAATAAGACAGTGATTTTTACGTGAAAAACCACCTGGTTCACAAAGGTGTAAAAACCACGATCTGTACCACTACAGGATTTAACCCCAAACTTCACTAAACAATGAGCCTCAACGAAATTGAATACAACTCGATGTAACCTAGGAATTATAAACTCTAACTCCTAACAATTCCAACCACACAAGGTTTGTGTTTCCCAAATCTTCGAGTTTACCCAACTTGAAGATAACAATTCTACTTCAGTTTATAACACACTGAACTATGATTACAACTCAAAGAACAACTCCTAATACTTCACTACTAAGATACCTTAGCTAGACTCTGTACTTAGGACCAGGTTCTTCAATGTATTTTTCAGTCACCTTCGTTGCACCTCTAAAGTCAATCTCACAATTGCCCTTTTGCTCTGTAAGTGCGTGTTTGCTTTGGATAGTAGCTTTACTATTTAAGCCCACCTCCTCAAGGAGTTCTTCTCTCAATCGATCTCTTTTTTCCCTCCGAACTCTACTTGCATAGACTTCTACTTCAAGTGAGACTCCTTGTTGTATTCAACCTCATGTCTTCATTTGTGTTATAGTCCAACTCTTCTTTATCCGTGCTGGCCTATCTCTCTGCTGACTCGATTTGTCCAACTATCTTGCTTACGTGGAGTTGACATATTACAGTCCTACTTTACATGGGATTCTTGTGCGCTGATGTCCTATGGACCAGTTTGACCGACCTGTTTCATGCTTCTTATCAGTCATCAAAACAATCGTATCCTAACAGAGTCAAATTCTATGAGGAGTTCTAAGGCAAATTTTAGTTGAGTGACCACCAAATCTCCAGCTGATTCACAGATAAGTTCCATTCCAAATAATAATGGGCTTCTCATAAGTCTTTAGTTATGAATTCTGAGTCAAAAAACGAGATGATCTCATGAATTTCTTGTTGATAAATCCATGTGATCAAAATGTCATTAATGCAGACTGAAATGATGGTAACAAGCTAAGGTTTCTACATTCAACAAAAAGTAGAAAGTAATCGTTGAGGGAATAGGTGAATCCTAAAAGCTTAAAGCAACAGAAATATGAGTATACCACTATTGAGATGCCTGCTTGAGAACATAAAGGGACTTACAAAGCCTGCAAACAACGAACGGTAAAGGAGCAATGAGCCCAGGAGGAATCGATTACATATATACTTCTTTAGCCAAATCTATGGCAAGGAAAGTGTTGTCCACATCAAGCGGATACAATACTCAAAAGACATTGAATTCTAGTCATGCCTTAAGAAATGAATCATATGCTTGAAATTTTGCCTAATCAAACTCCAACTTATAGATATTGGTCGTCATTAAAAACTAATTGGAAGACTAATTTATCTGTCACACCGAGGCTATATATAACTTATACTATGAGTAATGTGAGTCTGTTCATGCATGTACCGAATGAATAGCATATGAATACAATATATGCGCTCTAGGTAAAGGATTATTATTCTAAACATATTCAGATTGGACAGGTGATCAAACAACTAGGAAATGTACATCTGGTTATTTTACTTTTCTGGACGGGTATCATGTTACTTAGAAAAGCAAGAAATAAGCAAATTAAATCAAGTGCACAAGTTGAATTTCTAGGTATGGCTCATGGCATATGCGAATTATTGTGGATTATTGCATATTTTGAATGATTTGGGAATTGATCATGTAAAACCAATTATTTTTATTGGGCTTAATACATAGTCAGTCCCTTAATTAACATGTCAGGATATTCTATTTAGATACTTGAACTAAACCTTGTTCTATTTGAACACCTCAACTCCTACATAATGAGACACTTTCAATTCAAATTTTGAAAAAAAAATTGCGCGTGTTTTCATTCGTGTATTAAATAGTTAAGTTAACCACATAAAATATGTCATCTCCTTTAATTATATGCATCAACTTCAAGTAAAAAAAGTATGGGGTACTCTTATGGCTTATTGAGGCGAATGTGTATATAATTAAAGAAAATGACATATTTTATGCGGTTACCTAATAGACGAATGAGAACATATGCAAAAAAAAATTCAAGTGTCTAATTAAAATATTTTATTAGAAATTTAGGGATTCAAATTGACATCGAGTTTAGCTTAAGTGTCTAAGTAAAATATCCTACCAAATTTAAGGAAATGATTACGTATAAAGCCTCCTTTATTGTGATAATATAGCACCTATTGAAATTGCACAAAATTCTGTATAACATGATCGTACCAAACATGTTAAGGTTGACCGTCATTTCAAGGAAATGTTAGATGAAAAGATTATACACTTTGCCAAGTCTGAAGATCAGTAGTCCTATATGCTCCCAGAAGTTTTTTTTCTGAAAAAGTGTTCCATTGTATGATATAACTGACAAGTTGGCAATAACAAATACTAGTTTACTTGATCGCGTTTCACGCAATTATTAAAATTACATCAACATATGATTGGATATTAATCTCATAATTTTTATTAAAGAAAATCAATTTTTATTAAAGAAAATCAATTTTTATTAATCAACCATTTATTTATGGTTTTAACATTTTTTTATTATGATTTTTTAAGTATTCTATTTATGAAGTTCTTTGACAAAGAATTTGTAAGAAATATTTCAAATTAAATAAAGAACAACCAATTTAACTTAGTATATATGAATTTGAATAAGAAATAATAGAAAATAAAAAATAATAAATAAATAAAAAATATAAAATTCAATGACGTAAATTCTTCTTTTAAGATAAGAGTTCTAGAAAATAAAAAGTCTTTCATTTTTTTAAATGTTAATTGTTAATTGAGTAATTTATTTACACATTTATTGACATCTTAAAATAACATATATGACACAATATTGAGAAAAAAGATAATAAATTATGCAAAGAAAAAAAATTGGACTGAATTGAATGAGAAGAAGAAAAGGAGAGAGAAGTTAAAATAGAGATATTATTGTCTATAAAACTATGTCACATCAACACTATAGACCACAATTATAGTATATATAAATTGTATTTAAAAGGTAAGAGTTCATATTAAAATATCAATAAGTCAGCTATAAAATAATCAGTTAGAGACTATTTCATGTTGCCCTTAATACACAAAGTGTAAAATTTTGTAATAAAATCTTATTTTTGGAGGGTACGTATCTTATATTTGAAGAAATAATTAATTAAAAATATAAAAATAAACAAACTTCTACATTTTCAAATTAATATGATCATTTCTCTTGATAAATCTTTCACCTCCATTAGCTTTTTTATTCATCTTAACGAACTTGTACCAAACTAATTTAACCATCTCTCTTTGATCAATCTTACACGGCCATCAAATTTCCTTCTTCTTCTTAATGAACTTTTGTTTTGCTATTGTGACACATGAAAAAATTATAAAGAATACATCTACGATCTTCATAAAAGTAGTAGTCATATTGCCACATCACCATTTTTATTTTCACTTTTTTTTTTAATTATTAAACACATGATTAATGAAAAAAAATGAAAAAAAAGAGAAAAAAACATGCTAATAAAAAAAAGGAGAAAACGAAAATGAGAATCCAACATATCAATAGTTAATTGTTATTTACAAATTGATTAAATAATAAGAATTGAAGAGAATTGAAAAAATATGTTATTTAAGTAGAGAATGCAAATAGATAGAGGTTTTTTGTAACACATAAGATATAATTAGTTGCAATAAATATGATAGAATTAGTTTTAATTATTACATGAATTGATTAATGAAAAGTATGAAGATCTTTTTTTTAAATGAAATAAAAAATAAATAATTTTTTAGGTAATAAAAAGGTGTCACATCACTGTTTATGCCTAGCTTTATTAGATATATAAAAAAAATTATACATTCTCTTTCAAGTACTACTAATTATTCTTAATGTACAAAATAAATGTGCAATAAATAATATAATAAAGAAGGGTAAATAGTCATTTTTTCACCTAATAACCTACATCAGTGAGATAAATAAAAAATGATAAGAGTCATTATTTAGCCTACATATGCTATCAAATATTATTATTCATAAAAAAAAAATAGGAGAAAATGTGAGTTGATTCACTCTTTCCAGATTTAAAGAATAGAAAATGTAAGAAAATAACAACTATCTTTATAATAAATTTATTATAACCTCAAGAATATATTGAATTTATTTCAAAATAATTAAAGAAAATGTCAAAATAACTTACAAAAAAGATAAAATATAATATTAAATTAATTTGATATAAACTAAATATTTCTCACCTAAATGTAAATAATAGTAATTAATTACTATTTTCATAAAAAAATAATTCTTTGCTTACCTCTTTATCTTAAACCTTCATATTAATTAGCCTCGAAAAGTTTGAAGTCTGAAATTAACAGAATCAGCACGAAAGAATGGAGTAATAATAACTGAGATATTTATTCTTATATTTTTGTATATGAAAAAAAATGGACAAAAGGACAAAATATTTTAAAAAAAGACGAACCTAAACACAATCAATAATATCAATTGTGATCTTTCACCAATTCACGTGAAGGTACAAATGGGAGAGGTAGAGTTTATGATTTTATTTTTTAAGACCAATCAAATTATAAGCTAACAACTTTAAATTGCTATTCTCGAGATCACGTGAACTATTCCCATGAACGAATAATTTGTTAATTACCTTAATAGACATCAAAGAAAAGCTATAAACATCTTCCTAAAGAATATACAAAATATCAGAAGGTAAAAATTTAACTAACAAAATAATGAAAATGAGAATTACCATCTATATGCAGGAAGAAAAATACTTTTTAAGTATTCTTAGTAGTTCTTCTGTTGAAGATGCTCATATTTTGAGTCACATTATAACTATGTTTTATGTAATTTTATTTAATGACATGAATAATCACTAATTGCTAAATTCATAGCAGCAACTTTTGGGCATTCTAAACTAAAAAAATAATGAGTAATTAAAAGAGAGTGTAATTAAGTAATGATTTTTAGGATTTTTAATATATTATAGTAATAGTAAAATTGGAAGAGACATATCAAAAAAATGAGAAAAAAGATAAATAGAATTCTTGGTCAAAAAGAGGTGCCACATCGCTCTTTTAGTCTAGCTTAGTATATAGATGCTAAAAACTTTTCATTGATTAGTATATGTGGACATTGTGAATTTAACTTAATATATTAGTCCATAAATAAGAAAAGTATTAATTATAGAGTCATTTATTGTTATTACAATATTAAAAAATAGGAAAACAAAACAAAAAGGAATAATAGTAATTTTATTTTCATAAAAAAAGAATTGTAGCACATTTAATATAATTAAAAAATTTAAAAAAATTATTCTTTAATTTGTTAATACAAAAAGTTAAAATGACAATTAAAACGTAAAAGAATAATTAAACATACTTTAAACAAAAAATAGTAAAATAGCCACACACAAAAAAAAAAAAAAGGAGGAGAAGATTGAATGAAAAGAAAAAGGGATTGAATAAAGGTCAAAAGAAAGAAATCTATGGCCAAAAAACTATACCATATATATATATATATATATGTATATATATGTATATATTTAAAAGATAAAAATTTATATAATGATTCCAATTATAAGTTTTATGTTGTAACAAAATAATAAATTGAAGATCATTTCTTGTTGCTCTTGATACACAAAATGTAGATTATTCAAACTTCTATTTTTTCTACCTAAATGATCATCTCTCTTGATGAATCTTTCACCACCATTAATAAACTTCATTCTTTCATGTTGGTAAACTTCTTCAAAACTAATTTATCCATCCCCCTTTGATGAATATTACACCACCATCAAACTTCCTTCTTCATCTTGATGAACGTTTATTTGGCTATGATACAAGAAAAATCTAAAAAATATATCTATAATCTTTATCAAAGTGGTGACTATATTATCACATCATCTTTTCTATATCATGTTTTTTGGTTATCAAACACATGGGATGAAAAAAATAAAGGAGTAAAACTAAAAGAGAAGAGAAATAGATACACTAATAAAAAGGGAGAATGAAAATGTGCATCCAATAATTCCATAGAGCATGTTATTTATAGATTAGTTAAATAATAAGAATTAAGTAGAAGGAACTTGAGGAGGTATGTTATTTAAGCAGAGAATACAAATAGATAGAGATTTTTTGTAACTCATGAGATATAATAAATATTTTTTTTTAATTATTAAATAAATTAATGAAAACAATGAAGAAAAAAATTCAAAAAAATTCAAAAAAAGATAAATATGAATAAAGTCATAGAGAAGTGCCACATCACCTTGTCTATAACCCTCCTTTATATATATATATAGATAGATAGATAGATTTATGCGTGGTGCGACTTAAATCAATTTTCTTATAATTGATTTATTTACTTGTACTATCGAAGTTATGGGTCATTTTACCGAATTTCTTTGACATGGTTATCTCAAGTGCTCTAGTATAGTTTATTTGTTTACTTATGTCGATTTGGAGTACGGTCAAATCATTGGGAGGATCCTAATAATGGGGTTGTGTGCATTCTCCATCTTCTTGAAGAAGGCCAATTTTCTCTTTAGCAGATCTGATTTGCTAATAAGAAAATGGAGTTAGATTTGACTGAGTAACCTCGAAAAACTTTGGGTCCTGCATCTATTTCCTACTTTGTATAAAGATTATTTAGTATCCTTAATTAGTTGATTCTATGTAAGGGATATTTTTATTTTGTTTGTTTCTGAGTCTTGTTTTTTCTAATTTAGGCTAAATTTTGTATCTATATATTGACTTCAAATTGAAGAAACTATATACCAACTAAATTATTTCTTGAATATCATTGTGTCACACATACTCTCTAAAGTTTGAAATGTAAGAGATATTACATGTAATTCTCAAAAGAAAAATAAGTTTTCCCTTCTCAAAATTTTTATGTCCTCTGCGTAATTAAAAAAAAACAAAACAATATAGTAATTAGATGTTAAATAAATAGGACGACAACAGCAGCAGCAGCAACAACAACAGCTTTACAAATCACACGGCATTAGAAATAATAATATTAATTACAAGCATTAACAATATCGAAAAGATACCTACGGTCTGCGGGAAAGATCACACTTGAAACATAAAATAGTATTTCCTACATTCCTATTTATAATATGATATCATTAGGATTTTGAGAGTTTAATTTTTTAAATTTTAGCTGTGAATTCAGATATGAAACTTTTGGTATTTTAAAATGAAATTTAAATATTTGAAAATTAAATAAAAAGACTATTATTAATAATTATAATGATAGATAATTTAAAAATATTAAAAAAACATATGAAGACAAAAAAGAAACTCAATTCTCTCGGGATTCGAAAGATGTTATTCCCTCCGTCTCATTTTATGTGACATCCTTTGACTTGACATGGTGTTTAAGAAAAAAAGGGAGACTTTTGAAACTTGTGATCTAAAACAATCCTTGGATATTTGTGTGGTTGCAATTCATTTCATTAAGGGTAAAAGAAATTTTTTAAAGTTAAATTATTTCAAATTATAATAAAGTGACATTCTTTTTTGGACGAATTGAAAAGGAAATGGTGCCACATAAAATGGGACGGAGGGAGTATATAAAAGGGGCAAGGACACAAATGACCAGTCGGCCAAAATAAATCTCAGCAAATAGTCAAGGATTAAAAATCCCACTTTCTAGCCAATTCGCGAGCACTGAAGTCGCTATACATATTCTATACAACAATGACACAATTTCTATACATATCTTATATACAATAATTATACAGTTTCTATACACATCATATATAATTTCTAGTGAAATCATATACAGATACATATTATATACAATAATTATATAAATACTATACACATCTTATACAGTTATTCAGATATCTTATATAGATACATATCCTATACAATAATTATACAGTTTCGATACATATTCTATACATGATCAGCGAATGAAATTTAAATAGTTGAGTGACTATATAATGTCATTATTTTAAAAAGACCATTTTTGATAAAATTACTTTAGCCAAGTGATCATGCCATGTCCTTTTTCCAATATAAAAATTGGACGGAGGAAGTAACTACTAACTAGATCAAAGGAAGTAGTAATAGGATGGAACAAGTACTAATTTATCATATAGTAATAATATGTTGACAGAAGATGCTGACTTTTAAACAATTTTAAGTAATTTCAACAGAGTAAAAATTACACATACTACCACGTCATTAAAAGCCAAATAATGGATATATTTATAAGTTGCCTCTTCGTCACACACGGAAAATACAAGTTCAATTATACAAATGGACAATCACACAAAATTTAAGTTGATGCACTGTACTGGATCTGACAGAGACATTCAAAGCCGACGTTACTGACCACCGACCCCTTAAAAATCTACAAGACAAAAAGAAAACACAAAACTCCTTTAATTTCCCATGACCCCCTCAAAGTCAACGTTACTCCTTCAAGCCTCTATATATATTAACAAAACAAAAGCACTTTACAAACTCATGAAAAAAGGCCATTATTCCTCAATCGCTCTTAATTAAATTGGTTCATTATTTTTGTCAAGCTAGCTAGCTCCAAAAAATGGGCAACGGATGTTACTCATCAAATTCAGTAACGATCAAGCTCATCTTTCACCAAGGAACGACGAGGATGGTGACCGGAAAAAGACTAGCCGGAGAGATAATGTTCGACTTCCCTGACTGCATGGTTTGTCACGCTGATTCATTTTTCATTGGCCAACCTATTCCGTCCTTAGGCATCGACGATAAGCTGAGAAATGGCGATACTTACTTTGTCCTCCCACTCGATTCCTTCACAAACAAAGTGCTCTCAGCTTCTTCTCTTGCTTCCTTAGGTAATAATAACAACTCTAACAAAAGAGCTCCAGTTAACTTCAAGAATGCTGCTTTTCAATATCTAAAGGGGTCTAATGGTAGGGTTTTGATCAAAGTTGCGCCGGAGTTTATGATCAAATTACTCCAGCGAGGAAAAGACTTTAAAGAGGATTGTGCATCTACTAGTACAAGCCCTAATTTTTTGTGTAGCACACCGGAGTTGAAGAAGCATTATGAGCAATTGGTTGGACCGAAAGGGCAAATATGGTCACCTAAACTAGACACTATTTCTGAATATAAGATTAGGTATTCACCTTGCAAATTGATTGGCTTGGAATGGAGGGAGAAAGAATAGTGATGCTTTTAAAAAAATTGTTATTTAAGACTCTTTTATTCCTTTTTATTTTTCATTTAATTTAGAAGTAAAGGCTGATTTTGCGTTAATTTTCAGCAAAATCACAAAATTGTAACTGCCTCTAAGGATGTACAAAGAAATATTCATTCATTCATATATGATGTTCCCAACTATCGATCCAACCAACAAGTTTTCAAGGTGAAATTAAATGTATAAGAAAATTAATAACCAAATTAGGCAGTAGGATTTTCATTTCCTTGTTGCCGTGCCAGTAAGAAATATAGAGAATTGCTGGTTAGTAAGGATTTATTTCTATTTTGTACTCCCTTCCTTTCAAAATAAGTGGCGATTTTAACTTAGATACACCCGTTAAGAAAACCGTTCATTCCTAGAAAATAAGAATTATTTTACTATCTTACCCTTAATTAAATGCTTGAAGAAAGAAGTTGCTCTTTAATGGTGTAAACCTACATATATTGAAACATGGATAATTTTGGAAGAAAAAAATTAATTCTTCTTGATTAATAAACCACCATCAGAGAAAAATATTAATTCTTCTTGATTAATAAACCACCACTCATCGGTTACCCATTGCCTTAAGATTTTGGATTAGATGTTTAGAATCTTTTATAACCTGAGATTAATTTAATTGGAAAAGATATCAGTAAGAATTCATATAACTGATCCAAATTTGATTGGGATCGAGACATAATTGCTATTGTAGGTATAAGGATTTGGCCGGAATTTTAGTTCAAGATTGTTTAGAAGTTCAAACCAACCCCTTTGTCAAGCTTGATGCAATTCTTAGCTAATATCATTTACGAAATAATTTTGGGTTAATAAGTCATCAAACTAATTTTTCTAATCATAAAATCACTCAACTTTCACTAATTTCATAAAAGTCATTTTGGCCATTTTCGATGAAAATTAGCCAGGAAGTTCCTATTCTAATTAACAAATAGTTTTAGAACTTGAAAAGATACAAAGTTATTTTGGCTTCTTCATGTGTTTACTTCTTCATATTTTGAACCTTTCGTAGTGAAAATTCTGGCTCAATGATATATATATATATATATATATATATATACATACATACATACATACATACTGAACCTCCTTAATAAAAAACCTGGCTTCGCCACGGGTGGTTTCTGAGAAACTAAAACCTTGGACTTGGAAATGTTATCTAATAATGGAAGAATAATACTAACTCATCAGTGGTAGTCTGGTGGAAGTGATGTTAGAAAAAATTCCACTCCTTGATTAGGAGGTTAGAGCCTTGATTATGAATAAGCCGTGAAGATGAATAGTCAGGAGCGAGGTTACGAGCCTGGAAACTAAAAACTTAATAATTAAGAAGCTAACTACTAGATCTCCACACACGAAAACCTTAATTTTTCTTAACCTAGTCAAGGTCGTGGCCGGCTGCTAGCTACCAGGTGGCTGGTCGGTCTTGTACCCTCCAGTGCCTCAACTTTTCATTCCCCCCCCCCCCCCCCTTCCCAAATCCTTTAGCCTCTACGAACCCTCTCCACAACCCCATCAGAATAACGTGCGAAATTAGTAAATTATACAGCTTTAATCAACTCCACAACGATGAACCATCTCGCAGTCTAAACATATTAGAGTAGATCCCATTTCAATAAAAAAAGGTACCACATATCAATAGTGAACCAGTAGTGAAGTGAACGAAGAGCGAGGTGAGAAGGACGAATACAATTGAGAACCTATAATACGAAGTTATTGATAAGTTCTCATATGAATGGATGGATCTCGGAGACCTTAGAATACAAATATCAAAGCAATGTGGCATTAAAGATGATTGCAAAATTGATTTTCTCAAAAATAGGCATATTCTAATTCGATTTGTTTTGCTCGAAGATTTCATCAATATGATAGTAAGGAGTGTATATTATATTTAGGCAAAGAAGGGCATATTATACTAGATGAGACTACTGATCTATGACTATATTTAAAATAGAGCAAGAGACTACACATGCCATGGCGTGAATATCTTTTCTAATCTGTTCCCTATATTTTTTGTCAAGGAATCCACATTCACACTAGCTTCTGAAGTAGGTAAACCACTTCATTTGGATATGGCTACTATTAATAAGACAAGATCGAATTGTGTCAGGGTCAAGGTGCAAGTAGACTTGCTAGCAGAGCAACAAAAATATGTAGAAATAGAAATTGAAGACGAAACAATAAAGGAAATTTGAGTTGAAAGAATCAAAATTCAATTTGACGTGCTGTCAAAATATGTAACGTCCCGAAAATTTCAACGCTTCTAATCGTGCTTGTAAAACTTGGAAAAGCGGATTTATTGGAGTCTAGAAACATTGGGGATATTGTTAGAGCGATCCGGAGAATTTTTGGGAACAAGGAACGCGAAAAATATATATTTCGGGGTCCAAAAATAGTGTAATACCGCGTTGGCCCCATGCCACGGAGCACGGGGCCACAAAAACTTGACTTGAGGCCCCGAACCAGTGAAGGTCCGCGATGGGGCCGTGTCACGGAGGCTGATCTCCGCGGCAAGCTCCGTGACACGGAGGCTGCCCCTGCGGCCTTCTTTTTTACTTGTTTCACGCGTTTTAAAGGAGCTTTTCGGTCCTTTCCTTACCCAAACCCATTCTCACTTATTCTAAATGTCCCTAACCCTCCTAAGGCACGACAAAACTCAAATGAAAAGAGCGTTACTTCTCCTCTCTAAGTTCTTGAAGCAAAGGTGCCTAGGGTTCAAAGTTCTTAAGCAAACTCAAGCGTTTCGTAAGCGTTCTTCATTTAAAGGTATGTTGAACGATCCCCTTTCAAATATACTCGTAAGGATTGTATTTATTCCTTCTTACTACGAGGCCTATGTTAGTACTTTGTATGATTAGTTGAAGGGTTTTCAAAGAAAGAGATTTGCTTGAACTTTTAAATGTTTATCTATGAATTTATCCGTATTAAATTGTTGTTTTAACGTTGGATGGACTGAAACATGACTTTATTTACGGATTGGTGAGATTGGGATAGATTTGAAGCCTAAAGAAACGGTTACTACGGAAATTGTTTGCTACCTAAGTAATTGGGTTCTAACGGAAATAAGAGGATCTTTTTAACCCCCCTTGGTTTTGAAATGATTGCTTTATAATGAATGAAAATATAACCTTGAGGTAGTTGATTGTTAAATGAGTTAAAAGATCCTTAAATACAGGATGATTGATGTGTAAATGATAAAGGCATAATACGATAAGTGCGACTTGCAAGTCTTGGTATAATAGTACCAACTCATTTGTGCCTTAATAATGTAAAGGGTCCCGAAATGAATGATGATTTGTTAAATATTTGAAGAGTTAAAATATGGGCTTAAGAGGATTAGATGGTTAACCGAGAAAGTATGAGTCGAACGGGGTTCCACACCTGAAACCGTGTTATGCCGACACGAGTATGAGTCGAATGGGGTTCTTTCTCTCTGAGTTGAACGGGGCTCTTTACTGTATGCTTGATTTGTTCAACTGTATGCAGTTACGAGGTGATTATGATATGATGCTCCGATCCTTGTGGCAACTTGGATTGGAGGCTCTTTCGACCGAGTTATGGTCAGACCCATATAGCCCGTGGTGAAGTAAATATCGGTAACACCATCTGGTCCATAAGTAATATACTCTTGGAATTGTAATAATTGTTAATTTGGAAATTGTCTCATCTTCTACGTTTATGATTTATGATTACGTCTTATGACTTGTTTTAGAAACTATAATATCCCTTTTCCTCGGTTGCATGCCAGTAATTGTCGTACTGACCATCTTCGGACGCTGCATCATTTCATGATGCAGGTTCCGAGACCTATCCTCGTGGTTCCGTGTAGCGCTAGGATCTCCGGTATTTCGATAAGCAAGTGCTGAGCCCTCCATAATTCCGGAAGGCCTATGTTTCTCTTTATTAGTTGGTTTGAGAATTCAATTTTATTTTATGGTATCGTCGGGGCCATGTCCCGACTTAGGAGTTTATTCTTGATGTTAGAGGATTTGTAGACTGGTATTAGTAAGAAAATTTTTAGTCTATTTATACAGTTGGATTTATTTTATAATGGGCCTGCTTCTGCTAATCTTTTATACTTGTGCGTATGATGAATGCTAAGGGGTTGACTCAGGCCTCTTTGGTCTATGTTGCCCATTACGCCTGGGGCCTAGTCTTGGGTCATGACAAACTTGGTATCAGAGCATGATTCATGGTCCTAGAGTGTCGACAAAGTCGTGTCAAGTAAAGTCCATTTTATGGGTGTAAAGCACGCCACACTTATAATGCGGAGGCTATAAGGCATTTAGGAATGTTTCCCTTTCTTCATATTCTATTTCGTGCTAGATGAGCCTAGTACTAGGAAGATTCTTCTAACTCTTAAATTTCCCGCATTTCAGATCATGCCTCCAAGAAGGACTAACGGATCAGGAACTATGGCCAAAACCTCCGTCCTCGCTGGGATAACTGTTGAAGAGGTCCGTCCTACTCATGGAATGCAGACCCGTTATGGCGTCCGCACTGCTGATCCCATTGCTCCTACAGGAAACCCTCCAGTTCCTCCTCCTACTGCTCCTGCTATGACCCCTGCTACCGATCCTGTTATGGTCCCCATCGAGCTCCCAGGACTGGTACTACTCGGGCCCAGCCTCCACAGGGCGAGATTACTAATGCTGAGTTCAGGCAGACTATGCAGATGCTTGCCCACCTTGTGTCCTCTCAGGCTCGCCGGTCAGGAAGTATTGGTGCTAACACTGGGTTTTTAGATGCTTCGAGAGTGGGTCAGTTTCTGCGACTGAATCCACCAGTCTTCACGGGGTCCAATGCTGAAGAAGACCCTCAGGATTTTGTGGATGAAATGGAGAATATATTCAGGGTCATGCATACTAGCGACATGAAGGGAGTAGAATTGGCATCTTATCAGCTGAAAGGGGTAGCCTATCGGTGGTATGATGAATGGGAGGAGATAAGGGGTGAGAATGTCGAGCCTGCTGTTTGGGAAGATTTTTCTAAAGCCTTCCTTGACCACTACTTTCCGCAAGAGTTGAGAGAAGCTAAGGCGGAAGAATTTGTGAATCTGAGGTAGAATAATATGACGATTAAGGAATATGCTCTGAAGTTTAACCAATTGTCTCGCTATGCTCCGGAATTGGTATCTGACATGAGGGCCCGAATGAGGAAGTTTACCTATGGCATCTCTGACGATTTGGTATTGGCATGTAAAAAGCGACCATGTTGAACAAAGATATGGATCTACCCAGGTTAGTGGTATACATACAACAGGTAGAGGAAGAAAAGAAAAAGCAGGCAGAGGCGGAAGAGCGCCAAAATAAGAGGACAAGACCTGCGGATCAGGAGATAGACCGTCAGCCTGCTAGTAAGGGGGACAGACATTGGTTTAGAAAGAGATCTTAGGGTCATGCTCATTCATCTTCTAGTGCACCAGCTCCTAAACCTTTGAGCAATCAGCGATCTCAACATAATCATGGCTCTAGAATGCCGAGCACTCAGTCTCAGGGTGCCATGGTCCAGTCCGCGCCGTCTTACCCTCATTGCAGTACTTGTAGAAAACTGCACCATGGGAAGTGCTATCACAATGGTCGTACATGTTACGGGTGCGGCCAACCCGGTCATATTCAGCGTGATTGTCCCTCGGCTAAAGGTAATTCTGGGGTAACTAAGACCCAAGCTACTACTTCTGCAGCTCCTCCTGCAAAAGGTGCTACTTCGGGTACAGGTGGAGGTCGTAACCGTCTGTATGGGTTGTCCACTCGCCAGGAGTAAGAAGCTTCACCAGACATTGTCACGGGTATGTTATAGATTTTCTCCTGTGATGTTTATGTGTTGCTTGATCCTGGTTCCACCTTATCTTATGTGACCCCCTATGTAGCGGTGAATTTTGGTTTTGCTCCTGAAAATATTCCTGAACCGTTCTTAGTCTCCACCCCTGTTGGTGATTCTGTTATTGCTAAGAGGATCTATAAAAATTGTTATGTAATGATTTTGCTTAAAAATACGGTGGTAGATTTGGTAGAGCTTGATATGATAGAGTTTGACACAATTTTTGGAATGGATTGGCTTCACTTCTGCTATGCTAATATGACTGTAGGACTAGGAGGGTCAAATTCTGTTTCCCTGACGAACCAGTCCTCGAATGGGAGGGTAGTCCTGTAGGGCCTAAGGGAAAGTTTATCTCCTATATTAGGGCTCAAAAGATGATATCCAAAGGGTGCTTCTACCATATGGTTTGGGTCAGGGATTCTAATGTTGAAAGTCCTCCACTCCAGTCCGTGTCCATAGTTAATGAATTTCCTAAAGTGTTTCTCGAAGACCTTCTCGGAGTCCCTCCTGATAGGGAAATTGACTTTGGGATAGACCTTCTACCTGAAACTAGGCCCATTTCCATTCTACCTTATAGGATGGCTCTCGCAGAGTTGAAAGAATTAAAGGAGCAGTTAAAAGACCTCCTTGATAAAGGTTTCATCCGTCCTAGTGTCTCTCCTTGGGGTGCTCCCGTACTCTTCGTGCGAAAGAAAGATGGGTCCCTCCGTATGTGTATTGATTATCGTCAACTGAACAAAGTCACAGTGAAAAAGAAGTACCCTCTTCCTAGGATCGATGATCTCTTTGACCAACTTCAGGGTGCTAAGTGTTTCTCAAAAATCGATCTCCATTCGGGTTACCATCAGTTGAAAGTTAGGGAGGCTGACATTCCTAAGACTGCTTTTCATACCCGGTATGGACATTTCGAATCCCTAGTCATGTCCTTTGCTTTGACTAACGCTCCTACAACATTTATGGATCTTATGAATAGGGTGTTTAAGGATTTTCTGGATATGTTTGTTATTGTATTTATTGATGACATCCTGGTTTACTCCCGGAGTGAGGAGGAGCATGCCAATCACCTCCGTATCGTACTTCGCACTCTTAAGGAGTGGGAATTATATGTCAAATTCTCCAAGTGCAAATTTTGGCTAGACTCGGTGGCTTTTTCCTCGGTCACATTATGTCTAGTGAAGGAATAAAAGTGGATTCTCAAAAGATTGAGGCGGCGAAGAAATGGCCCAGACCAACGACTCCGACTGACATTAGGAGTTTCTTGGGATTAGCGGGATACTATAGGAGATTTGTGGAGAATTTTTTCTCTATAGCTTCCCCATTGACAAAGCTCACACAGAAAAAGGCTAAGTTCATATGGTCCGATGTTTGTGAAGGTAGCTTTGAGAAATTAAAGGACCTTTTGACTTCTTCTCCTGTCTTGACCCTACCTGAGGGCATTGAAGGATTCGTGGTTTATTGTGATGCATCCCGGACGGGACTTGGGTGTGTACTTATGCAGCATGGGAAAGTTGTGGCCTATGCTTCCAGACAACTGAAGGTGCACGAAAAGAACTACCCGACTCATGACCTTGAATTGGCGATGGTGGTCTTTGCACTCAAGATTTGGCGTCATTATTTGTATGGAGTACACGTGGACATCTTCACCGACCACAAGAGTTTGCAATATGTTTTCACCCAAAAAGAGCTGAATCTCAAATAGAGGAGGTGGCTTGAATTGTTGAAGGACTACGACATGAGCTTGCATTATCACCTAGGTAAAGCTAATGTAGTTGTTGATGCTCTTAGCAGGTTGTCTATGGGGAGCCTTTCTCATGTGAAAGAGGAAAAGAGAGGGTTAGTTAAAGACATTCATCGACTTACCAACCTAGGATTCTGGCTGCTAGACTCCGAGAAAGGTGGGATTGTGGTGCATGAGATGGCTAAGTCATCCTTGGGTGCTGAAGTGAAAGAAAATCAAGCTAATGATCCCATCCTTATGGAAATTAAGGAGGATGTGGGGAAGCAGAAGATTATGGTTTTCGAAATAGGAGGGGATTATATCTTGATGTACCAAAGAAGAGTATGCGTACCGAATGTGGATAGTTTGTGCGAAAGAATCTTGGCCGAGTCTCATACTTCCAGGTACAGTGTTCACCCTGGATCTACTAAAATGTACCATGGCTTGAAAGAATTGTATTGGTGGAACAATATGAAGAGAAAGGTGGATGATTTCGTTGCTAAGTGTACCACCTGTCAACAAGTAAAGGTTGAGCACCTAAGGCCTGGTGGTACATCCCAAGACATAGCCATTCTAATGTGGAAGTGGGAGATGATAAACATGGACTTTATCACCGGCCTCCCACGTTCGCGTAACCAATATGACTCCATTTGGGTTATTATGGATAGAATGACTAAGTCTGCCCATTTTCTGCCCGTGAGGATGACGTATTCGGGGGAAGCTTATGCGAGGTTGTACATTCAAGAGATTGTTATATTGCATGGTGCACCGGTGTCCATTATATCTGACAGAGGTACGCAATTCACTTCTCAGTTTTGGAGATCCTTTCAGAAAGGTTTGGGTACGCAGGTGAACCTTAGTACCGCTTTCCATCCTCAAATGGATGGGCAAGCAAAATGCACTATTCAGACTTTGGAAGATATGTTGAGGGCGTGCGTCATCGACTTTAAAGGCAGTTCGGTAGATCACTTGCCTCTCATTGAATTCGCCTACAACAATAGTTATCACTCAAGTATCCAAATGGCTCCATTCGAGGCTCTTTATGGTAGGAGGTGTAGGTCTCCTATTGGTTGGTATGAGGTGGGTGGAGCTAGACTATTGGGGCCAGACCTTGTGTACCAAGCCATGGAGAAAGTTAAGACCATTCGAGAGAGACTAAAGACTGCCCAAAGTCGTCAAAAGTCTTATGCGGATGTTAGAAGGAGAGAGTTGGAGTTCGTCGTTGGCGATTGGGTGTTCCTGAAAGTCTCTCCTATGAAGGGAGTTATGAGATTTGGGCGAAAGGGGAAGCTCAGTTCTCGTTACATCGGCCCTTATCAGATTTTGAAAAAGATAGAAAATGTCGCTTATGAGTCAGAGTTGCCTGCGAGTTTGGCATCTGTTTATCCCGTATTTTATGTATCTATGCTCAAAAAGTGTATGGGCGATCATTCGGGTGTAGTCCCTATAGAGAACATTGGAGTGAAAGACTCACTATCCTATGAATAAGTTCCCTTAGAGATACTAGACTTCCAAGTGCGAAAGTTAAGGACCAAAGAAATAGCTTCGGTAAAGGTGCTATGGAAAAATTAAAGTGTAGAAGAAGCTACTTGGGTATCGGAAGAAGACATGGAGTCTAGATATCCCTTCTTGTTTGACGCTCCGGACGAAGCTACTTGAGGTACTAAATTGTAACTTGCCTCCTACATCTTTATACGTTATTTCTTGTGTCTCTTTTGTACTCTAATGTGTTGTTAAAAAGTGCCCATAATCTTTATTCGGGGACGAATGATCCCAAGGGGGGATAATGTAATGTCCCAAAAATTTCAACGTTCCTAATCATGCTTGTAAAACATGGAAAAATGGATTTATTGGAGTCTAGAAACATTGGGGATGTTGTTAGAGCGATCCAGGGAATTTTTGGGAACAAGGAACGCGAAAAATATATATTTCGGGGTCCAAAAATAGTGTAATACCACGTTGGCCCATGCCACAGAGCATGGGGCCACAAAAACTCGACTTGAGGCCCCAAACCAGTGAAGGTCTGCAATGGGGCCGTGTCATGGAGGTTGATCTCCACGGCAAGCTTCGTGACACGGAGGCTGCCCCGGCGGCCTTCGTTTTGACTTGTTTCACGCATTTTAAAGGGTCTTTTTGGTCCTTTCCTTATCCAAAACCACTCTCACTTATTATAAACGTCCCTAACCCACCTAAGGCACGACAAAACTCAAAAGAAAAGAGCATTACTTCTCCTCTCTAAGTTCTTGAAGCAAAGGTGCCTAGGGTTCAAAGTTCTAAAGCAAACTCAATCGTTTCGTAAGCGTTCTTCGTCTAAAGGTATGTTGAATGATCCCCTTTCAACTATACTGGTAAGGATTGTATTTATTCCTTCTTACTACAAAGCCTATGTTAGTATTTTGTATGATTAGTTGAAGGGTTTTCAAAGAAAGAGATTTGCTTGAACTTTTAAATGTTTATCTATGAAATTATCTGTATTCAATTGTTGTTTTAACGTTGGATGGACTAAAGCATGACTTTATTTACAGATTGGTGAGATTGGGATAGATTTGAAGCCTAAAGAAACAATTAGTACAAAAATTGTTTGCTACCTAAGTAATTGGGTTCTAACAGAAATAAGAGGATCTTCTTAACCCCCCCCCCGGTTTTGAAATGCTTGCTATATAATGAATGAAAATATAACCTTGAGGGAGTTGATTGTTAAATGAGTTAAAAGATCCTTAAATATTGGATGATTGATGTGTAAATGATAAAGGCATAATATGATAAGTGCGACTTGCAAGTCTTGGCATAATAGTACCAACTCACCTATGCCTTAATAATGTAAAGGGTCCCAAAATGAATGATGATTTGTTAAATATTTGAAGAGTTAAAATATGGGCTTAAGAGGATTAGATGGTTAACCGAAAAAGTATGAGTCGAACGGGGCTCCACACCTGAAACCGTGTTATGCCAGCACGGGTATGAGTCGAACATGGTTCTTTCCCTCTGAGTCAAACGGGGCTCTTTACTGTACGCTTGATTTGTTCAACTGTATGCAGTTACGAGGTGATTATGATATGATGCTCTGATCCTTGCGGCAACTTGGATTGGAGGCTCTTCCGACTGAGTTATTTTCGGACTCACATAGCCTGTGGTGAATTAAATATCGGTAACACCATCTAGTCCAGAAGTAATATACTCTTGGAATTGTAATAATTGTTAATTTGGAAATTGCTTCATCTTCTATGTTTATGATTTATGATTACGTCTTATGACTTGTTTTATAAATTGTGATATCCCTTCCCCTGAGGAGCATGCCAGTACTTGACGTACTGACCATCTTCGGACGCTGTATCATTTTATATGCAGGTTTCGAGACCTATCCTCGTAGTTTCGTGCAGCGCTAGGATCTCCGGGATTTCGATAAGCAAGTGGTGAGCCATCTATACTTCCGGAAGGCCTATGTTTCTCTTTATTCGTTGGTTTGAGAATTCGATTTTGTTTTATGGTATCGTCGGGGCCATGTCCCAACTTTGGAGTTTATTCTTGATGTTAGAGGCTTTGTATACTGGTATTAGTAAGAAACTTTTTAGTTCATTTATACAGTTGGATTTATTTTATAATGGGCCTGCTTCCGCTAATCTTTTATACTTGTGTGTATGATGAATTCTAAGGGGTTGACTCAGGACTCTTTGGTCTGCGTTGCCCATTACGTCCCGGGACTAGTCTCGGATCGTGATAAAATATTGCAAAAATGTGAATTACAAGGACACAATGAACAAGGCTGCATAATTTTACACCCAGAACTGAGAATGTTGGGAGAAAAGGGAATAATAAAGATCAATTGAATTCTAAGGAGCAACAAACACAAAATCGATATCCCCCTATAATTCTGATTAATAGAAAGGTGGTAGAGGTACTGGAATAGTGGAATCCCACAAAGGATAAGAGGGTGTTCACTATGGAGAAGAACTCAAATCAATTTGTCAATGAAATTATCATTAATGCCTTAAATTCTATTAACTACATTCAAACAAATAAAGCTTTTGATATTTTAACACAGAAGGACCACATTGATACTAATGAAGTTCCTTAAGATATAGAGAAGATTGCTAATAATACAACTGGTGCAGGAAAATAAAACAGATGGAGGAAAATAATTAGTACAATAACCTGGTGTATCAACTAAGGAATTAGGCCAATAATTTATTTAACAAGGATTCCAGTATACTAGCTATCAGCTTTGAGGAGGGTAACTTGGTGAATACTAATGAAGGGAAGAAGCGCCAGAATGAAAAGAAGGATGAGAATCGTTTAAGATGACACAAAGGGCACACAAGATGAGGTAACATCTCCTAATAAAGATACACCAAGAAAAAAAGTTTGGAAGTGGACGGACATTGTAAAGTTAGAGGAATATAAATTGTTAAATTATTGTAGAACGGAGAGACCCCAATATAAGTATAGAAGATGAGACATGAGGATTCTAGTGGCGTCAAGAGGAGTTGCATGGTGATAATACTTATTAGGGTATTACACTAAGGAGTGATACAAAAAGGAGGATAAAGAAGAATGCATTCCAATAGTAGTGGCAGTCTATCCCTTGTCAATAGAGCCTATTGATAACACAGAACATCAAGAGAACTATTAGTTAGCAATCACAATGTAAGTTATACAAACAAGGGAAACTGCAACACACAACTGAGTCAGAAGAGAGTAGAAGTAAACAAAGCATTGATCATCATGATTTTGTTGAAGAAGATGCATAAGAGACAAGGAAGAATACACAGAATACACTTGTCTTCGCAACAAATCCTGCTACTGATCAGAGCACAAACACAAAAATTATCGAATAAATAGATATAACCTAAATCATAATGAAGATAACTCCAAGCAACCAGAACCAAATAGTGAAATTAAAGCAAAGAAACTTACAAAGACTCTTTATGACCTTGTGTCACATAATATAGACTCTTTACAATAGAATGCAGTAGTGAATGTCAAAGGCGCAGTCAAGGAGGATACAAATGGGGACAACTCATAAAAGTGAAAACAAGTGCATCTAGGCAGTCTATGCCTAAAGATTGTGAAAAGGGGAAAAAAGGAAACAAAATAAAATACAAGGGGGAGTCAACAACCTACCAGAGTTATGCTAAAGAGAGTTGTCATTATCAAGAAATTTAAATGATAAGAAAAACTATGTTATGGAACATCAAGTCAATAAACACCTAACAAAATTTTCATAGACTATAACTTTTAAATTGATATCATAAATTCTTTCTGATAGCATTGATAAAGTCTTTTCAACATGCTAAACATATTCAAAGGTATAGAAGGAGATTGAGGATGGATTCATCCCGCGCTAATTGTAATGGAAAAATCTGATTTTTTTACAAAAAAAATATAGAAGTAAAAATTATCAGTAACACAGAACAACATATTACAATTAAGCTATATTTGTAGGAACAACATAGACACGTGATTACTATCTTAATATATGCTAAATGTGATGAAGAGAGACCAGCACTCTGGAATAGTATGTCTCAAATAGCTTACACAACTAATCTTTCTTGATTGGTGGGAGGAGATTTCAGTATCATTCAAAATAAAGAGGAAAAGATAGGAGGGCTTTCAATTTACCCATAAAAATATAAAAACTTTGCTTTTTTTTGTTAATTCATGTGAATCAGAAGTGGTTAACTTAAAAGAAAGTTCATAAAATAAAAGGCCAGGAGCAGACTATATTTTCATAAGATTAGATAAATTTTTCTGTTAACTTTAATTGGCAAGACTAGTTTACTAAAATTGAAATTGAGGATCTATCTAGAATTGGTTCAAATCATACTCCACTATTTATCACTCTTGGAGAGCAAGAGTAGAACATAATTAAACTTTTTAAGTTTTTAGCTTTCTGGGTGGAACATAATTCATTAATTGATATAGTGAGATAAAACTAGCACATATGAGAGGAAAGTAATTCTTTCTTGGAGTTTAATCACAAGATCAAATAAATAAATATGGCTCATACTAAATAGAGTAAGAATACTTTTGGGATAAAAACAATTCATTATCAATGAAGACATAGTGAAAATCAAAGAGCAATTATTTAAAGAGAAGCCTACACAGTTGAATAAAATGGTATTATAACAGGTTCAAATAGAGATAAAAAAATATTTGCACTTTGAAAAGAAAATTTGGAGGCAAAAAATTAAAATCACATGATTTGAAAAAGGAGATAAAAATACAAGATTCTTTCATATTCTAGTGAGAAAAAAAAGCAAAGAACTTTAGATCAATATAACACAAAATTCTCATGGGGATTGGACAAAAGATAAAGAAAAACTGACAGAAAAAGCAGTACAATTTTATGAGAAATAATTTACTCAGAAAGAGAAAGGGGTTAATTTTTCTCTCATGGATCATTTGCAAAAATTGTAGTAGAAGAGGACAATGAGAGTTTATGTGATCAAGCTACTTTTGAAAAGGTCACTAAAGCAATTTTTGATCTCAAGGAGTTAAGTGCTTGTGTTCTTGATAGCTTATCGGTACTATTTTCAATCTTGCTGGAAGGTAGTAGGGGCAGATGTCTACAATTATGAAAGATTTTTCTGATGGACACACTTTGCCTAAGGCTATAACCCACACTAACCTAGTTTTCTTCCCAATAAAATAGTGGTAGAGACTTTCTCAGACTTAAGGCCCATCGATCTAAGTAACTTTATCAACAAAGTTATATTTAGGGTATTGTATGACAGACTGGAAGGCATCTTGACTTTTTTGATATCATATGACCAATCAAATTTTGTTAAAGACAGAAACATCACTGAAGATGCTTACTTACCCTGAAAATTGTGACTGATATAAGGTTAAGAGGCAACCTAACCAATGTTGTTAATAAACTTGACATAACAAACGTATATGATAGCGTATCTTAACTCTATCTTACTAGAGTTATGAGAAAAATAGGGTTTACAGAGATATTTATTGATATGATTTATATACTGATAGCTAATAACTGATAATCTATATTGCTTATTGCCAGTCTCATGATTTTTTCCATTTCACTAGTGGTTAAAATAGAGAGATTATATGTCTTCTACATTATTCATTATAGCTGTGAAGTTCTATCTAAAGCCCTAAATGTTCTATTTTAAAATGAGTTGTACAAAGATTATGGGTTACATAAATGGAGTAGAAAATTGAATCACTTAGTTTAGGTTGATGACACTATTATTTTTGCCTCTACTGAAAGAAGATCCCTTGCAATGTTGATGAAGTTCTTAAGGACTATGAGAAGATTTCTGGGCAGTTGATAAATAAAAATAAAATTTTATTCTATATGTATAAAAAAGCCACAACCAACCTGATTGAACAAATGTAGGAGTGTATAGATTTTGTGAAAGGACAATTTTTATTTTTCTATTTAAAATTCCCAATCACACATGTAAGAAAGAAGAAGGCATATTATAAAAATTTGATAAAAAAGGTAAAGGATTTTAGAATTTGAAAGGAAAATTCTTATTCTTTGGAGTAAAGATTATTTTAATTAACAATGTGCTTCAAAGTATACATTTATACCTCGTATTTATTGTAGTTCCTCCAAAAATCATTATCTGTAAGTTACAAAAAAAATTCAACAGATTTTTCTAGAGCACAAAGGCAGAGGCAAAAGGCAAGCATTGATTTTCCTGGGTGAAGCTCTGCTTAGAGGAATAGGGATTGTGTCATGACCCAAAATCTAGGAGTGGTGATGACACCTATCTAACCCACCAATAGGTAAGCCAACCCAAAAAATAATTCAAGAATACCATAAATATATGAAAATCAACAATACAACACAGAACAAGTTAAAAAAAGGAAGACTTTTATAGAATCTCAATTGCAAAAATGGAGACAAAAACAATATCTTTTCTAGAATCCAAAGTCATAAATACAAGCCTCTATAAAGTCTCACTACAAACCCAGAAACTCAAATGTCTACAAGAAAGGAAAAGAACATAAACATATAAGAGATCTGAATAAACTACGAATCAGCCAAGCAGCTACCTTAAGACCATAATGACTTTGCTCTGAACAGTTAGCAATCAACGGCCAGATGCACTTGGCTTTGAACCTTCACAACAAGGTATAAAAATAACAAGCATGAGTACTAATTCACATGTACTTACCAGCAACATCGACTGACATTAACATGAAGCGATGATGAGGGTCAGCTCTATACTGCTTAAACCTTATAACTAAAAATCAGACTCAACTAATATTCAAAAGACCCGGACTAACAACAATTCAGTAATAATTTAATAACACGATTATCAACTATCAAGTAATATTAAATAATCATCAAATCAAGTCTCATAGCATATAAGCACACATTCATCAAGTAAGTTTCACAACAATCCACTTCAGAAGTGACAAATGAGTAAATACTATGCAAAAACTATGTATATATTTGATGTCCTAGTATAGAAAACTGGTAGCCATGAAGGACTGACGAGGTCTATATATCGGATAGACGCGCTACTCTGCTCCACAAATATTGAGCAAGCGTGCCATTTTAATCCATATAATAAACTAGAAAGGTATGTAACTCTGATTCATATGACATGCAATGTACATTCTACAGGCGTGCAACTCTAATCCCAAATCAATGAGTATATATATAAGACAATTCATTTTATATCATACTTCAATTCAACTATTAATTCACGTTCTATTTTTCACCAGTCAGTCAATATGAACAACACATTATCACCCAAATACCACAAAAATATCAATTTTCATATATACTTAAATTCCTATTTTGAATCCACAAAGGAGAGTAAAAATATCGAAAAGCATGTTCAAGAATCACGTAAGTCACAATACACATAAATCAGGCTATCCCATCAAAGAAGCAATCCAAACAAGTCAAAATTACTTAAGCCTGTACATAACATTGTAACCCGCATAGATGCTCATCATCTCACCTATACGGGACCCTTATTTCTCCATTACTTCCTTAACAACCTATTAGCATATAAGTACTTTAAAAAGAATCAAAAAAAGTCTCAACTTACCTTAAATAAAGCTCGACAAGTCAAATAGCATTTTTATCCTTTCTTAAAGCCTCCAAATAAGCCCAATATGGTCAAATCTATATTTTACATAAATATACAAAATCGTAGACACCTCTATTACCATACTTTTTTTGGTCTAAAAAGTCAATTTCGAGCCTAAAAAGATTAAACTAGAATTGTATTTTAAAAATAGATTACCCATAATGTAAAAAACTCAAATATAAAATTTCATTAAAAATCAAGTTCAAATCGACCACCAAAATATCAAAATATGATTTCATAATTTTAGCCCCAAAATCCTCAAATTCCCAATCTAAAATCATTAATTTGAAGGTGAAATCATCAATAAAATATCAGAGAATGTGCAAAAATTAGTTAAAATCATACCTAAGGAAGAAATCTTGAAACTTGCCTTTTGAAATTGCCCAAAAATGAGTTCTCAAGCTTCAGAAATTGAGTTATGGGATTTAATTTTGAAAAATACATATTTAATTCTGTCTAAGTACCATTATTTATCGCGATAGTGAACACTCCATCGCCATTGTGGGACTGCTTGACCTGGACCCATTATAAACATGATAGTCCAGTCGGATTTGCAAAGACTAAAACCCACCAGACCTAGGCCCCATGACTAACCTTTTGCGGTCGCGATACTGATCTAGCTCCTTCTTTGCGATCGCCTTCACGGACACGAAGAATGAATACAATTGCACCATAAAATTAACTGTGACAACAACAAGGATCACATTCAAAATTCTCATATGGACCCTTGGGTTTCATTCAGAACTCCGTGAATACAAGTAAAAAATACTACTAGACTGGAAATAATATTCAGGATCTGGTTGAATCATCAAAATATCAAACCAACATCATCTTGACTAAATATTGATCGAAGTCAACTCTTAACTTAAAAATTTCTAAACTTCCATCCAATGACTCAAAACTCATCTAAAAGCCTTGACACCCAAAAAAGATTTCAACCAACCCAAAAATCACATTACGGAGCCAAAAGAATTGTTGAAATTTTGTTATGAGCTAATCTTCTACATATGTTAACTTTAGTCAACCCTTCTAACTTTTAAAATGAAAAACTCACATAATCCCCCATCTAAATACCTTGGGGATCATGTCATCCACTCCTATAGACCTTAAATACCAAAATCAAACTATGGAGAAGGGTAAAATAGTCAAAACACATAAAAATCTCAAAAAAACTACAAGAATTGTTACATTATCCACCATTAAGATACACGTTCATCATCGATCATAAAGATAAAAAAGATACCTAAACTGACAAAAAGCTGGGGATATTTACTCCACATACCAAGCTAGATATCCCAAGTAGCCTCCTCTATCAGATGATGCCTCAACTGAACCTTTATCAAAACTATCTACTTGGATCTCAACTTCTAAATATGCCTGTCTAAAATGGCCATAGGCTCCTCCTCAAATGCAAAATTTTGATCCAACTCTACCCAATCCCACTGAATCACATGCAAACTATCAGAAAGATATTTCTTCAACATTGACACATGGAAAATCAGATGTGCAGCTGAAACACTCAGAGGTAAGGCCAACTCATAGGCCACCTTTCCAATACATCGAATTATCATAAAAGGACCAATAAAACTCAGACTAAGATTACCCTACGTCCCAAATCTCATGACACCGTTCATAGGAGATACCTTCAACAAAACT
The DNA here is from genome assembly GCA_003996215.1 of Jaltomata sinuosa. Taxonomy (NCBI): domain Eukaryota; kingdom Viridiplantae; phylum Streptophyta; class Magnoliopsida; order Solanales; family Solanaceae; genus Jaltomata; species Jaltomata sinuosa. The sequence continues at coordinate 220,825 of QJPP01002975.1, read as the reverse complement.
TCCTCACCCATCATAAACTTCAAGTCTTGAACCATTCCATCTGCATAACTCTTTTGTCTACTCTAAGTCATAAGCAATATATTCTGAATTACTTTACTTTATCCATGGAATCTCTCAACAAGTCCATACCCCACGTCCTAACCTCGAAAGCATTGAATCACCTAATAGTAAATCTACACCTCCTACCATACAAAGCCTCAAATAGAGCCATCTGGATGCTAGAATAATAATTCTTATTGTGAACAAACTATGTCAATGGCAAGAATCAATCCCAGTGTCCTCAAAAATCAATGAAACATGCTTGAAGCATGTCCTCCAATACCTAAATAGTTAACTTGGATTGGCAATTGACATGAGGGTGAAAAGTTATACTAAGATCAACCCGAGTACCTAACTCCTATTGCATACACTTCTAAAAGCGAGATGTAAACTACATTCCTTGGTATGAAATAGTGGAAATGGGTACACTATGCTAATGTATGATATCTCTGATATAGATCTTAGCCAACCTCTTTAAATTATATAAAGTCTGAAATGGCACAAAATGAGAAGATTTGGTCAAACTATCAATAATGACCCAAATCGCATCAAACATCCTAAAAGTCTGAGGTAAACAACTCAAGAAGTCCATAGAAATCTATTCCTACTTACACTAAGGTATAGGCATCCTCTGAGTTATACCACCCAGTCTTTGACGCTCATACTTAACTTGATGGAAATTCAATCACTTGGACAGGAAATCTACAATATCTCTTTTCATCCTATACCACTATTATTGTTACTTCAAATTATGGTACATCTTTCTCTCTCCTGGATGAATAAAGTACCTTGAACTATGACCTTCTTCCATGATCAACCTAGTAAAATCATCAACCCTAGGAACAAAAATTTAACCCTTTATCCTCAAAACACCCTCTTGGTCAAGACTTTCTTCCTTAGATTCAACCTTTAAATGTGCATCAACACAAGCAAAAAAATCTGATCTGGTTCAGAATGTCCAACCTCATGAAGATATTTGCCAATGGCTGCAGATAAAAAACTAAGCATCGCTCCTCCACTAACAACAAGGCAAGACTACCAATACTCACTACTTTCCAATGTGAAGCATTCCCTACACTATTTGCCTTGCCTTGATGGTATATAATAGTTATGTCATAGTCCTTAAGCAACTCCAACAACCTTCGTTATCTCAAGTTCAAGTCTTTTTGGTTGAATATGTACTGAAGGTTGTGATAATTGTTAAGGGTCGGACACTAACCTTTACAAAGGTGTATGTGATCGTAAGTAATAAAGTGATTGTAAATTAAACAGGGTTGTTGAACCCACAAAGAAATATATTGATAAGCTAGTGATATTCTACTATAGTTATAAAAGTAAGTTTTATCCAGTTTTAGAGATGGGAGTTTGTTTATTACTTCTACTTATGAGATCAAAGTGATTATGAGTAAGATTTAGGAGTTGTTTATAAAATTAAGACCTAGGGTTGTGGTTCTTGGCTTATTCACATCTTACATTCTATATAGTTATTTAAGTATAGTTAAGACATCTACTGAATGGATGAATCACAAAGTTAATATTATGATCATGGGCGCTCGCTTCTCTAACTTTTTTCCTAAATTGGACACCTAAATACATTATTGAGCGGGGATAGATCAACCAATTTGAATGCATTAGATTATCTTTATGTATTTGACCTAAGTAGGTCAATCTAGGTACATCTCCATCCTATCTAAAAATTCGTCAATTGATGCATCCTAGTCACCTTAATCCATGATCTATTTCTAGCCTCTGTCTCTCGAGTTCTTCTAGAAATTATTCATTTATTTTAGTGATTGTAAAACAATAAAATAGTATCACAAGGTTAAGAAAACAAAATGTGATGGTACATCAAGAAAAAAAAAGGTACATATAAATATCAATGTTTATACTATGACCAAAAACCTAGATAGAAGGCTTTTAGCCACTCATATATCGATTACAAAGCAATATTGTTATATGAATAATAAAATAAGCTAAGTAAAAGAGTATAAAAATAATCCTAAGTATTGATTTGATTCTCTATGCTCCTCTATTCTTTCTGTGTCAAAATCTCAATTAAAACAACCTAGGGGTATTTATAGTATTTAAAAATATCTTAGAGACCCCTTTAAGTTGGACTAGGAAAAGGGGTAAAATTTCTCCCAGACTAAATCAACACACGGCGCGATCTCCCTTTGCTTGCCCAGGAGCTTGCGTCGCGATTCCCTCTTGCTCGCTTTGGTATTTCTCTTCTCATGGTGTAAACTTCAGAGGGGGTTTATTTTTAACCTGCCCCTTTGATGTGTAACTCTCCTTGTGAGGCTCTGATGTCACTCTGGAACTCTACTTTGCAAAAATCTCCCTTTTATGCTCCCTTTTTATCTTATTTCATGTAAATTCATAAAACACCTTAGAAAAGTACCAAATCATGAAATCAAGAATAAACTACGATTGTCTAAAAAGAATATCCTCAAAACAAGACTCAAATATAGGCAAAAAAATAGTGAAAATAAGTGTCTCTCAGACACACATTACAACCCCACACTTTAACCATTGTTCATTCTCAAACAGAAACTAATTTTTTTAGCTTAAACCTTCCTTTAACTATGCAAGCCCTTAGATTACCTTCACCTAAATTTACAAGATACTACAAGCAAGTGACTCTCAAACAAGATGTGTTGAACTATTCCAAATAAAAGACTTCTATCAAGACAATTGTAACACCCCAAAATTTGATCCAGCTTTTTAACTTAAGAAATTTGTGAATTTTGATCTTTTCAAAAATTACGTGTCCAAATCACAGACCATGGTTTGAACCATGAGTCATGAAGTGAACCCGTGGTTCCAGTCTACTGGTTCAGTCTCTGGTCTGTGAACCATGAGTTGGTTCTACGGACCGTGGTTCTGACTACGATCTGTCCTGTCAACTCGTAGAACTTGATTAAGAGGATCTCATGTTTCCCAGAAATTACTGCTCTAGTCTACAGGCCATCGTTCAGTTGACGAGTCATCCTGTTTACTCGTGGTTTACCTTCTGTAGCTTGTTCCTTTGGCCAGGAAGGACGGATGGAAACCACGAGCCGTGGTTTGATCTACGACCCGTGGAATCCATCCGTGGTCCCTGAAAGTCAACTTTTTCCAGCATTTTCCTAATTATGTCCCAAGGGTATTTTAGTAATTACTTACCCTTTTAACTCCTAAGTGAGGTTATTTTGGCCTTTTTAAGCATGATTTCGAAACCTATTAGCCTAAGTCCCTTCTCATTACCTCATTCCCCTACCAATTGGGAAAAAAACTCCTTCAAGCTCAGAGTTCAAGTCTCCTCTTCTTTTGAATTTCAAGTGGGTTTGCTTCAATCAAGGTATGTGGGTATTCAGCAATATGTTCCTTTCACCCTTGTGCCAAAAACCCCCAATTCTCAAATTGATTTATGAACTTGTGAAATTAGGGTTTTGATCTAAATTGAGGAAAACTTATGAAATCAGCTTCTATGCTTAAATTCATAGTTTTTTATTGCTTATGTATGATTTGATCATGATTCCTTTATTGGATTTAAAAGCCCAAACATTAAAGTTAATTTCTAGCATGACTCTACTGAATTTCATGTTTTCAAGTGAAATTGGACATGATTAGATATCATGACTTTATGAATTTATGAAGTTGCATGCCAAATTCTTCAAGTATGAATTTAAAAAGAAAATTATGATTTGAATTATGGCTATGATTTACTTTAAGAACTTATGGTATGAGAATTGCATGGTACCCGATGTGTCTTCATGCTTTTCAAAGGAGATTTGGTATTCAATTATACCTATATGCATGTTTTGGGAGTATTACTTAGCACCAAGCAATGAGGGTTCGATTACCCAAGTCCAAAACTCGTTGCCAACATAGGTTATGATTTGCCCTATGGGCTTATGAGAGTGGATCCACATCTTGATAATGGTGTTCTGTGCTTGAGCAAGCATTAGGACAGCTTTGCCAACTAGGGTTATATAGTTGGGTTTGGTGACTCATTTCTTGGCAGGGTTCAAGTCATCTTTGCTAACTAGGGTTACATAGTTAGATTCCATGTTGCTCGCATGGTCTAGTGTGGGTTATAAGAAACTCCCGTATAAATATTTTGACTCGTTTAAGCTTTTGACTCATATTAAAGTTTTGACTCATGTCTCATGTTTACTGATCAAACTATGATATTTACCTTTGATAAATTCTTTATGCATATACTAAGTTCTTATCTACGATTTAAGTATGTTTTTAGTATATTCATGCATATCTAACATATTTGGTACATCCTATAGTACTGACGTATATCTTGTGCTGCATTCTTTGATGATGCAGATTTAGGCTCGTTTCCTCACACTCGTGCCTAGATATTGCTGGAGTCCCAGCTTCCAGTGGTGAGACCTCATTACTCGAGGGCCAGTATTAGACCTATTCCTCTTATGTTGTTTTCTTCGGATTTCTCAAACTAGTTAGGGTCTTGTCCCATCAGCTCTCATGATAGTTGAGAGGCTTCAGACATAGCTAGACTTGTATTTTGTTGTATGGAGTTGATACTTCTTAGATTTGTTCTTATTTAAGTTATGGTTGCCTATCTTAAACTAGTATGCTTCTGCTATGTTCTTGAATTGATCTCTGAGTATGCTATGATCAAGGGTTAATCTGGAGCACTTATGTTCCGGATCCCATGTTATGTCTAGGGGTAGCCTCGAGGCGTGACAAACTTGGTATCAGAACCTCAGGTTCAAGAGTCCTAGGGTGTGTAAAAGACGCATCGAGTAGAGTCTCTTTCATAGGTGTGAAGCGCGCCACACTTATGAGAGGGAAGCTACGAGATGTCTTAGAAAAACTTCACTTCTTTCATGATCATATTGTGAAACAGAGCTTAACTCTAATATCCCTCTAATCCTTTCCTTGTACGTTTCAGATTATGCCTCGACATGCTATGCCTCACCGAGCCGCTTGGAATGCTGCTCCTCCAGTTCTGGCCCCCGAGGTCACGAATAAGGAATTCCGGAATGCCATCCATTTTCTAGACCAGACCATGGCCGCTCAGGCCAACCAACCGGCTCTTATTCCCATCCATCCTCAAGGTGGGGTAACGGCTCAGGTTCATAATTTTTTCTGAATGAACCCACCTGAATTTTGGGGTTCGAAGAGGAGTGAGGACCCACTTAGCTTTATTGATGAAGTGAAGAAAATCTTTGATGTTATGCAAGTGGGTGATGTTGATTGTGTGGAGCTCGTGTCCTATCAACTCAAGGATGTAGCCCATATCTGGTTCATGCAATGGAAGGAAGCTAGATCTAGGGACGAGGTCCCTATGACTTGGGAGGGTTTTAAGAGGGTCTTTCTCGATCGGTTCTTTCCCCGAGAATTGAGGCAAGCGAAAGCTGAAGAGTTTGTGAACTTGAGATAGGGATCCATGAAAGTCTAGGAGTATAGTTTGAGGTTCACTCAGCTCTCCAGATACGCTCCTACTATGGTGGCTGACCCACAGGATCATATGAGCAAGTTTATCTATGGGGTTTCAGATATGGTGAAGAAAGAGTGCAGGTCTGCTATGCTGTTGAGTGATATGAACATTTCTAGACTTATGACTCATGCTCACTAGATCGTGGGGGACAAGCTTAGGGAGATGGCTAGGGAGAACAATAGGGCTAGATCTGAGGGTTCAGGTTTTGGCCATCAGAAGTCCGATGGCGGACATCGCTCCTCGTTCCAGAAGAAGTCATCAGGAGCTGTTCATTCTTCTGCTAGTACTCCTACCCAGGATTCCAGGCCTCATCATGATCAGACTGGTAGAAAAGCTAGTTCCTATTCGCAGGGTAGTGTTACAAAGAGTGATCCTTACCCTTCTTGCACCAAGTGTGGAAAGAGTCATCCCTGTGAGTGTCTAGCCAGTTCAGTAAGTTGCTTTAGGTGTGGTCAGGCTGGACATCAGATTAGAGATTGCCTTTCAGCTAAGAAGAGGCAGGGTGGTAGAAGGACTCAGTATGCCCCAGCAGCTTCAGGAGGTCGACAAGCCTAGCAGGGCACAGCTTCTAGTTCTGGTAGTCAGTGCTAGAACCGCCTTTATGCAATATCCTCTCATCAGGACCAGGAGGATTCTATGTGTATGCTTTGTTGGACCCAGGTGCCTCCTTATATTTTGTGACCCCTTATATAGCATGCAAATTTGAAATTTTTCTTGAATTGATTTAGAACCCTTTTGTGTTTTTACTCCTGTTTGTGAGTAAGTCATAGCTAAAAGAATCTACCAAAATTGCCCTATCTCAGTCCTTTATAGAGTCACTTCAGCGGATTTAGTAGAGTTGGAGATGACTAATTTTGATGTTATTCTTGGTATGGATTGGTTGCATGCTTGTTATGATTCGGTTGATTGTTGTACTCGGGTTGTCAGTTTCAAGTTTCCAAATGAAACCATCTTAGAATGGCAAGGTAGTCCCCCATCCTCAAAAAGTCATTTCATATCTTATCTTAAGGCTAGGAAGATGATTTCAAAGAGGTATGTTTACCACATAGTATTGGTTGTGGACAAAGAGTCTAAAACCCCATCCCTTCAGTCTGTTTCTGTTGTGAATGAGTTCCCAGAAGTGTTTCCCGAAGATTTGCTCAGAGTCCCTCCCGAGGAGGAAATTGACTTTGGCATAGATCTCCTTCCAGATATAAATCCTATATCTATTCCTCCCTATAGGATGGCTCCCGCGAAACTTAAAGAGTTAAATGACCAGTTGAAGGATCTTCTTGATAAGGGTTTCATCAGGCCTAACATTTTTCCATGGGGTGCCCCTATTTTGTTTGTGCGGAAACAGGATGGTTCCCTTAGGATGTGTATTGACTACCGTCAATTGAACAAGGTCACAAATAAGAATAAGTATCCCATTCCAGGATTGATGACTTGTTTGATCAACTTCAGGGTGCTAGTTTCTTCTCCAAAATTGAACTTAGATCCGGTTATCACCAGCTTCATGTTAGAGAGTGTGATATTTCAAAGACATCCTTTAGGACTTGGTATGGTCATTATGAATTTGTTGTGATGTCTTTTGGTCTAACGAATGCTCCTGCAACTTTTATGGATTTGATGAACCGTGTGTTCAAGCAGTATTTGGATATGTTTGTGATTGTGTTCATTGATGATATCCTTATCTATTCTCGGAGTGAGAAAGAGCATGCGGACCATTTGAGAGTTGTGTTGCAAACTCTCAAGGACCGACAGTTAGTTATTTGTGAAGTTTAGCAAGTGTGAGTTCTGGATGCAGTCTGTTGCTTTTCTGGGTCACATTGTGACTAGAGATGGTATTCGAGTTGATTCTCAAAAGATTGAAGCAGTAAAGAACTGGCCTAGACCCACTTCCCCGTCTGATATTAGGAGTTTTTTGGGTTTGGCTGGTTACTACAGGAGATTTGTGGAAGGATTTTCTTCCATTGCTGCCACTTTGACTCGATTGACTCAGAAGAAGGTAAAATTTCAGTGGTTGAACCTTTGTGAGAAGAACTTTCAAGAATTGAAGACTAGGTGGACCACCGCTCCAGTGTTGGCTCTACTCGAGGGCCTAGATGACTTTGTTGTGTTTTGTGATGCTTCTAGAATTGGTTTGGGTTGTGTCTTGATGCAGCGTGGTAAAGTGATTACTTATGATTTGAGATAGCTTAAGACTCATGAGAAGAACTATCCTACGCATAATCTCTAGTTAGCAGCCGTTGTCTTTGCTTTGAAGATTTGGAGACATTACTTGTATAGTGTGCATGTGGACGTTTTCACCAATCATAAGAGTCTTTAGTATGTGTTCACTCAGAAGGAATTGAATCAGCGACAAAGAAGATGGTTTGAGCTTCTTAAGGATTATGACATGAGTGTGCTTTACCATCCGGGTAAGGCCAATGTTGTGGCGGATGCACTTAGTATATTGTCGATGGGTAGTGTGTCTTTAGTCGAAGAAGGAAAGAAGGAATTGGTTAAGGAGGTTCATAGGCTAGCTTAGTTGGGAGTTCACCTATGGACTCGACAAAAGGTGGTGTTATTGTTCAGAATGGTTCTGAATCATCCTTGGTGGCTGAAGTGAAGGCAAAGAAAGACACTGATCCTATTTTTCTTCAGCTTAAGGGTGCAGTCCATCAGCAAAGGGTTGAGGTTTTCTCCCAAGGGGGAGATGGTGTGCTTCATTATCAGGGTCGATTGTGTATGCCAGATGTAGATGGGTTGAGACAACATATTGTGATTGAGGCTCATAGTCCAGGTATTATATTCAACCTAGTGCTACCAAGATGTATCGTGATCTACGGGAAGTCTATTGGTGGAATGGTATGAAGAGGAACATAGCCAGTTTTATGGCTAAGTATCCCAATTATCAGCAGGTAAAGGTAGAGCATCAGCGAACGGGTGGCATGACTCAGAATATTGATCTTCCTACTTGAAAGTAGGAAGCAATCAATATGGACTTTATTACTAGGTTGCCTCGTACTCGAAGGCAACACGATTTGATTTGGGTGATCGTCAACCGGATGACAAAGTCATCCCACTTCTTGGCTGTTAAGACTACTAATTCAGCAGATGATTTGTAATGACCGGGTCCGTCATTACGGGTAGACCAATCATGCCAAGTTTTAGAGTTAGAGAACTCTGGGTTTGGGAGTTTGAAACTCTAGGCTAGGCTAACCTCGGTCAGTTTTGGAGCGAGGTAGAGTCTAGGGAAATCCAGGTAAAAATGGATTTAGGTGACTTGGAGTGAGCTAGGTTTCCACGTAGCTTAGACATAAAGGAGTTCAGGGGACTTTTCAGAATCACATTTGGGTGAGTAAAACTCCCAAAATCGCGTTTGACATGAAAGGGTTGTTTCGGGACATCGGGGGAAAAAAATGCGTTGTGAAATGGACAAAAATGGAAGAGTTCTGGACTTTTTGTCCATGATGAGCATTGTCACGCGCAGTAGCAGCCACCACTATAGCGGTAGAAATTACCGCTATAGCGGTGGTCAAAGAGCGATCAACCTACTTAAGACTGCTATAGCGGCAGCCTACCGCTATAGCGGTCCCCGCTCCGCCTATAGCGGGCCGACGGGTTTTTAATGCATAAACAGCTCCCAAAACATTCAGTTTTTCACAAGTTTATTTTGGAGAAGGGCTGGGCGATTTCCAGGTGATTTTCTTCATTCTCCCGTCAAAAATCTTCCCTAAGGTAAGGCTTTCGTTCCCCAAACTTGGTAATACGTTTCCTATGAGGTAGAATTGCTAGGAGGGAAATTAGGGAAAAGTTAGAATAACCTAGGGATGGTGGAATTCGGGAAAGGAAGGGGATTCCAAGCATGTGTGTTCTTGGGCATTGATAAAAGTACATTAAAATGATCATAGGTTGTTTAATTCCCTGTTTTTATCCGTAAAAATGATAGAACTAGGAAAATTAACGATGGGAAAGCCCGGGAAAAAGGGTGGGATGATCATGGATGGCCTGGGTTTGGGGATTTGGTATAATCCGGGTAATGTGCAGGCCTTGTGTGTTAATTGTATGTAATATGTGTTGTTTTTAGATCAAGAATGAGAGAGGAATCCGGAACACGGAAAAGCTCGGGTCGAATAGAGCTTGGAACATTTCAAGATAGGTGATGGCTTATGATTTTCTGTGAATGTTTATATTGATGTACTCATGTCTAAATGATTGTATGCATTACATAGCTTAGGGAAATTGTGTGGAATGTCTAGGTTCCTGTTTACAGTCTGTGATTGAACGGTTTACTTGTTGGTTTTACAAGTTGTGTGTGTTCATATATTGACTGTGGTTGTTGACATTCGATTGGCTCGGGTACCACGCCTGGTAGGGGTATAACAAATGGTTGGCATGGGTACCACGCCTGGTACGGGTTTACCTTATTGTATCTTGCATTGTTTCATTGACTATTGTATTGCATTGGTTTATATTGGTTCCATGAGTAGACCGGGTTGTCTAGTTAAAGGTGCTATTGTTGGTGGTCCTTGAGTGGCCGGGAACTATTGTATAACTGCTGTGTTAGTCTTGGTTTAGGCCGAGTTGATCAATTACCTTTGGTGTTGTCTAGAGGGGATTCTAGGGTGGGTCTGGGCTAGACAGAAAGAACAGTTATGGTTACATGTTGTGGATTAGAACTGTAAGAGATGGATTCATGCGGTAACAAGCTAGATAAAGACATGTAGTCTAGATGTGCCTGTGATTATTGTTGCATGGTTGCCATAATCCTTACTTGATATTGTTGTACTAATTATATACTGTTTACTTGAAAACTGGCTGATGATCCTACCAGTACACAGTGGTGGTGTACTGATACTGCACTTTTCTTTCTTTTGGTGAGTACAAGAAATCTACCAGCGACTGAGACGCGACCTCGCATCTAGCACCGATAATTTCTCACTTTCAAGGGTGAGCTGCTTGATTCGAGCTACCTTGGGTTATCCTTAGAGTTTCAGTCCGATTGTTTCGGACTTAAAACTATTTCAGTTTATCTTTTGGGGTTGCATCCCCATATTCTAGATTTGGTATTGATATTTGGTACGATGACTTTCAGTTCCTAGGTGGGAATTTCCGTAGGATTATATTAATGATTAGTGTTGGTTACCCTGATTGCTAGTTTACATTTATGCTTGCTGATTTTAGGTTGTTAGTCTAGGCAAAAGAGTGGGACTCTATTGGTTCGCTCATCCGGGGGTTGGGTGGGTGCCACTCACGATGGGTTGGGTCGTGACAAAGATGGTATCAGAGCCTCGGTTCATTAATCTCGTTGTACCAAACAGGTCTAGTAGAGTCTTGCAGAACGGTGCAGAGATGTCTATACTTTTCTTCGAGAGGCTATGGGGCTTTAGGAAAAACTATCTCTTCCTTCTTTCCCTCGTGCTATAACTTGATTCCAATTGGTATCTGGTGATACAAATTGGTATCTAACCTCGTTCACTCTTCTGTCCGCAGATGGTTACTACAAGGAATAACGGAGCAAGGCCAGCGGTCCCAGCAGCTGGCCCGACAGTTCGCGGCAGAGGTAGGGGAAGGGGCAGGGAACGAGCTAGAGCTTCACCCGCCAGGGGTGGGGCTTGAGTTGCTGCTGTTGCACGTGAGGTAACCCCTCCCCTACATCAGGATCATATGGCTGAGGATGTAGAAGAATTGGTTGTAGAGGTTGGAGGAGCTCAAGAGGAGGCGACACCGGTTGGGGGTGCAGGCCTTCCTACTATGACACCGGAAGCTTTCAGGCAGGCGTGGAATATTCTGAGTGGGTTGGTTGGTGCTGGAGCCATACCCGCAGCTTATGCAAATCATGCCTTGGATTCTCAGCCAGCGGTTACTACTACACCAAGAATGGATGCAGCCTCGGGCATAAATGATCTCCTCAGGCCAATGCTAGGCCTAGTGATGACAGGTAATGAGCATGAGATGCTGACTAAGTTCCTTAAGCTGAAACATCTGATGTTTCAGGGTACAGACAAGGAGTATACCTATAAGTTCATCCTGGATTGTCATGTGAGGTTGCACAAGTTGGTATTGTACGTCAGCATGGGGTGGAGTTTGTCACTTTTCAGCTGCAGGGTGATGCCAATAGTGGTGGAGGTCTCATGTTGAGTGTCGGTCTTCTATCCTACATCCACTGACTTGGGAGCAGTTCCATGCATTATTTCTGGAGAAGTACATTCCCCGTACTTTGAGGGACCAGAAGAAGGATGAGTTTCTGAACTTGGAGCAGGGTAGCATGTCGGTCTCAGCTTATGAGGCTAACTTCCATGTGTTGTCTCATTTTGCTACACAGATGTTGGGTTCCAAGGAGGAACGGGTCCAGTTGTTTGTTAAGGGTCTGAATAGTGAACTGCAGGTATTTTTGGTGCATTTGACTTCTTTGGGAAAGGGTTTTAATGATGTGGTGGATTATGTGAAGAAGATTGAGGGAGTTAGGCAAGCGGGGAAGGCTAAGGCCTTAGACAAGAAGCCCCAGAATAAGGGAAATTATGGTGGTTCGTACTCCAAAGGTCAGCATCAGTAGGCTTATCTGGCCCGTCCTATTCAGTCAGCTCTGCCAGCTACTACAGGTGGTCGTCAGGGAGCTCAATCTTTAGCTCCTAGAGGCCAGGGAGCATCCTATACATTAGCTAGCAGACCTACTCTTGACCGTGGTTGCTTCCATTGTGGTGAGTTGGGCCACTTTAAAAGGGAGTGTCCACATAGGCATGCAGGTAATCAGGGTCAGCAGCAGACTAGAGCAGTGGTTCTGGCAGGCAGAGGCGGTAAAGCTAGGGGCCTTCCACAGGGTGGGCGAGGTAATTTTTCGGGAGGCCGGGGAGACCGAGGGAACAGCGGCGCAGGCAGGGGTGTGGCACAGGCAAGGGTGCGGTGCAGGGAGGGGTGCAGTGCAACCGGACCGAGAAGTTGCACGGATTGATGATCGGGCACATTGCTATGCTTTTCCAGGAAGGACTGAGGCAGAAGCCTCAGATGCAGTGATCACAGGTACTATTCTTGTCTGTGATAAAATGGCTTCAGTATTATTTGACCCAAGTTCTACATATTCTTATGTGTCTGTGAGTTTTGCTTTGGGGCTGGGTTTGACTTGTGATATCCTTGATTCCCCCATCTATGTTTTTATCCCAGTTGGAAACTGTGGTTGTGACTCATGTATATCGTGACTGTTCTGTTGTTTTGTGGGGTTACATACTTGGGTAGACTTGGTAATTCTGGATATGGTTGATTTTGATATTATCTTGGGTATGACCTGGCTATCTCCTTATCATGTTGTGCTAAACTGTAACACCAAGACTGTGGCTCTAGAGATTCCGGGTAAGGATAGACTAGAGTAGGAAGGTGTGTACAGGCCTAAGCTAGTTAAGTTAATATCGTTTGTCTGGGCTAGAAAGCTAGTGGGGAGGGGGTGTCTAGCCTTCTTGGCTCATCTCTGGGATGATAGTGTGGAGTCTCCTCCTATTGAGTTAGTCCCAATGGTTTCTAAATTCTTAGAGATGTTTCCAGCGGACTTGCCTGGTATGCCTCCGGACAGAGACATAGATTTTTGTATTGATTTGGAGCCAGGCACTCATCCCATTTCCATTCCTCCGTATAGAATGGCTCCGACAAAGTTAAGGGAACTTAAGACTCAGCCGCAGGAACTCCTAAATAAGGGATTTATACGTCCCAGTACTTCACCTTGGGGTGCTCCGGTCTTGTTTGTAAAGAAGAAGGATGGTAGTATGCAGATGTGCATAGATTATAAGCAGTTGAACAAGGTGACCATCCAAAATAAGTACCCTCTACCCCGTATAAATGATTTATTTGACCAGCTTCAGGGTGCATCAGTGTTCTCAAAAATCAACTTGAGGTTGGGGTACCATCAACTAAAGATTAGACCTGAGGACATTCTGAAAACTGCTTTTTGGACTCGGTATGGACATTACGAGTTTCTAGTAATGTCGTCTGGTTTGATCGATGCGCCAGCAACATTTGTGAGTTTGATAAATGGGGTGTTTAAGTCCTACTTAGATTCTTTCATTATTGAATTCATCGATGTTATATTGATCTACTCTAAGAGTAGGGAGGAGCATGATAATCATCTTTGTATTGTGTTGGATATTTTGAGACATCAAAAGCTTTATGCAAAGTTCACTAAGTGCGACTTTTGGTTGACTTCTGCGGCATTCTTGGGGCATGTAGTGTCAGAAAAAGGGATGATGGTGGATCCCCATAAAATTGAGGCAGTCAGGAGTTGGGTTCGGCCTAGTTCTATGACTGAGGTGAGGAGTTCTGTTGGGCTCGCGGGGTACTATTGGAGGTTTGTTAAAAATTTTGCTTCTAATGCTACTCAGCTGACCAGGTTGACACAGAAGGAGGTACCATTTGTGTGGTCCGACAAGTGCGAGGAGAGCTTCCAAAAGCTCAAGACACTTTTGACCACAACCCCTATTTTGTCCTTGTCGGTTGAAGGTAAAAACTTTGTTGTTTACTGTGATGCTTCACATTCTGGTTTGGGTGCTATGTTGATACAGGATAGGAATGTGATAGCCTATGCATCCAGGCAGTTGAAGGTGCATGAGAAGAATTACCCGACTAACGATTTAGAGTTGGCAGCGGTGGTTTTTGCTTTGAAAATCTGGAGACACTACCTTTATGGTGTCAAGTGTGAGGTATTCGCAGATCATCATAGTCTGCAGCATGTTTCACTCAGAAGGATTTGAATCTGAGGCAGAGGATGTGGATGGAGTTATTGAAGGATTATGATATGACAATTCAGTACCATCCGGGTAAGGCTAATGTGGTGGCAGACGCATTAAGTCAGAAAAATGTTAACATGGGTAGCTTGGCTTGTTTGGGGGCGTCCAAACGACCATTGGCTAAGGAGATTCGGGCTTTGGAGGCCAAGTTCATGCACTTGGATGTTTCAGATCAAGGTGGGTTGTTGGCCAGCATTGAGGTCAAGGCCACTTTTATAGAGGAAATAAAGGCAAAACAGTTTCAGGATCCGAAATTGGGTAAGTTGCGAGGTAAGGTAATATCTGGGGAGTCCAGAGATGTCATGTTAGACTCTGATGGAGTGTTTCATTTCAGGGAGAGGATTTGTGTTCCTCTGGTGGATGATATGATATAGAAAATCTTGGCAGAAGCTCATAGTTCGCGGTACTCAATTCATCCGGGTGTGACCAAAATGTACAGGTACTTGAGGCAGCGTTACTGGTGGCCCGGGATGAAAAGGGACATAGTAGAATTTGTGTCCAAGTGTCAGAACTGCCAGAAGTTGAAGTATGAACATCAGAGACCTGCAGGACTACTTGAGAGAATTCCAATTCTAGAGTAGAAGTAGGAAAGGATAGCCATGGAGTTCGTGGTGGGTCTTCCCAAGACTTTGGGGAAGTATGACTCAATTTGGGTCATTGTTGACAGGCTGACCAAGTTCGCTTATTTAATTCCGGTCAGGGTAGATTACAATTCACAGCAATTGGCAAAGATCTAAGTGAAGGAGATTGTGAGACTGCATGGGGTACCACTGTCCATCATTTCAGACAGGGGTACGCAGTTTACTTCTAAGTTCTGGAGAAAGTTACATGAAGAGTTGGGTACACAACTCACCTTTAGCACAACCTTCTATCCTCAGACTGATGGTCAGTTGGAGAGGATGATTCAGGTATTGGAGGACATGCTGAGAGCATGTGTAATGGACTTCGGTGGTCATTGGGACCAGTTTCTACCGTTATTCGAATTCTCATACAACAATAGCTACCACTCTAGTATCGATATGGCACCATTCGAGGCCCTGTATGGGAGAAACTGTAGATTACCGATTGGGTGATTTGAGTAAGGTGATGTGAAGCTTCTTGGCGTAGACTTAGTGAAGGAAGTGCAGGAAAAGGTAAGGTGCATACAGACCAAGTTATTGGATGCTCAAAGCAGGCAGAAGGAGTATGCAGATCGCAAGGTCCAGGACATGGACTTTCAGGTTGGTGAACAAGTATTGCTAAAAGTATCGCCAATGAAAGAGGTTATGCGGTTTGGTAAGAAGGGAAAGCTTAGCCCTCGGTTTATCGGTCCGTTTGAAGTGCTTGAAATTGTGGGGCCAGAGGCTTACAGTTTGCACTGCCACCTAGTTTGTCGGGCGTCCATCCGGTATTCCATGTATCCATGCCCAAGCGATACCATGGGGATGAGGACTACATCATCAAGTGGGATGAGGTACTTTTTGATAAGGATCTTCGTTATGAGGAGGAACCAGTTTTGATTCTTGCTCGGGATGTCCAGAGGTTGAGAACAAAGGTGATTGACATGGTGAAGGTTCAGTGGAAGCATCATCTGGTTGAAGAAGCCACTTGGGAAACCGAGAAGGATATGTGGGACAAGTACCCTCAACTGTTTGAGGATTCAGGTACTACACTTCCTTCCTTTTACTTCCGTAATTTTGGGTTTGATCATTCGGAGATGAACGATGGGTAAATTGGTATATATTATAACGACCGAGTCCATCATTACGGGTAGACCAATCATGCCAAGTTTTAGAGTTAGAAAACTCCGGGTTTGGGAGTTTGAAATTCTGGGCTAGGCTAGCCTCAACCGGTTTCGTAGCGAGGTAGAGTCTAGGGAAATTCGGGTAAAAATAGATTTAGGTGTCTTGGAGTGAGCTAGTTTTCCATGTAGCCAAGACATAAAGGAGTTCGAGGGACTTTTTGGAATCGCATTTGGGTAAGTAGAACTCCCAGAATTGCGTTTGATGTGAAGGGATTATTTTGGGATGTCGGTGGAAACAAGTATGTTATGAAATGGCCAAAACTGGCAGAGTTACAGACTTTTTGTCCATGATGAGCGTTGTCACGCATGATAGCAGCCACCCATATAGCGGTAGAAGTTATCGCTATAGCGGCGGTCAAAGGGGGGTCAACCTATTTAAGACCGCTATAGCGGCAGCCTACCGCTATAGAGGGACTGCTATAGCGGAGCGGGGACCGCTATAGCGGGCCGAAGGGTTTTTAATGCAGAAACAGCTCCCAAAACATTCAGTTTTTCACAAGTTTATTTTGGAGAAGGGATGAGCGATTTCCAGGCAATTTTCTTCATTCTCCCGTTAAAAATCTTCCCTAAGGTAAGGCTTTCGTTCCCCAAACTTGGTAATACGTTTCCTATGCGGTAGAATTGCTAGGAGGGAAATTGGGGAAAGGTTAGAATAACCTAGGGATGGTAGAATTCGGGGAAGGAATGAGATTCCAAGCATGTGTGTTCTTGGGCATTGATAAAAGTACATTAAAATGGTCATAGGTTATTTAATTCCATGTTTTTATCCATAAAAATGATAGAACTAGGAGAATTAACGGTGGGAAAGCCCAGAAAAAAGGGTGGGATGATCATGGATGGCCTGGGGTTTGGGGATTTGGTATATTTCGGGTAATGTGCAGGCCTTGTATGTTAATTGTATGTATTGTGTTGTTTTTAGATGAAGAACGAGAGAGGAATCCGGAACACGAAAAAGCTCGGGTCGAATAGAGCTTGGAATATTTCGAGGTAGGTGATGGCTTATGATTTTCTGTGAATGTGTATATTGATGTACTCATGTCTAAGTGATTGTATGCATTACATAGCTTAGGAAAATTGTGTGGAATGTCTAGGTTCCTGTTTACAATCTGTTATTGAAGGGTTTACTTGTTGGTTTTATAAGTTGTATGTGTTCATTTATTGACTGTGGTTGTTGACATTCGTTAGCTCGGGTACCACGCCTGGTACGGGTATAACAAATGGTTGGCACAAGTACCACGCCTGGTACGGGTATAACAAATGGTTGGCACGGGTACCATGCTTGGTACGGGTATATCAGTCAGTTGGCACAGGTACCACGCCTAGTACGGGTTTAGCTTATTGCATCTTGCATTGTTTCATTGACTATTGTATTGCATTGGTTGATATTGGTTCTATGAGTAGACCAGGTTGTTTTACTGAATGTGATACTTGATATTGGTTCCATGAGTGGACCGGGTTGTCTAGTTAAAGGTGCTATTATTGGTGGTCCTTGAGTAGCCGGGAACTGTTGTATAACTGTTGTGTTGGTCTTGGTTTAGGCTGGGTTGATCAATTACCTTTGGTGTTGTCTAGAGGGGATTCCAGGATGGGTTCGGGCTAAAGGGAAAGGATAGTTATGGTTACATGTTGTGGATTAGAACTGTACGAGATGGATTCATGCGGTAACAAGCTAGGTAGAGACCTGTAGTCTAGATGTTCCTGTTATTATTATTGCATGTTTGCCATACTTCTTACTTGATATTGTTGTACTAATTATATACTGTTTACTTGAAAACTGGTTGATGATCCTACCAGTACACAGCGGTGGTGTACTAATACTGCACTTGTCTTTCTTTTGGTGAGTACAGAAAATCTACCAGCGACTGAGATGCGACCTCGCATCTAGCACTGGCAATTTCTGACTTTCAAGGGTGAGCTGCTTGATTTGAGCTACCTTGGGTTATCCTTTGAATTTCAGTCCAATTATTTTGGACTTAAAACTATTTCAGTTTATCTTTTGGGGTTGCATCCCCGTATTTTAGATTTGGTATTGATATTTGGTACGATGACTTTCAGTTCCTAGGTGGAAATTTCCACAGGATTATATTAATGATTAGTGTTGGTTACCCTGATTGCTAGTTTACATTTATGCTTGCTGGTTTTAGGTTGTTAGTCTAGGCAAAAGAGTGGGACTCTATTGGTTCGCTCATCCGGGGTTTGGTTGGGTGCCACCTACGATGGGTTGGGTCGTGACATGATTATTCCAGACTCTATATCTAGGAGATAGTCCGATTGCATGGTGTCCCATTGTCTATCATTTCAGATAGGGGTACTTAGTTTACATCCCAGTTTTGGAGATCGTTTCACAGAGGTCTTGGTACTCAGATGAAGCTTAGCACAACTTTTCACCCCCAGATGGATGGCCAGGCAGAGCGTACTATTAAGACTTTGGAGGATATGTTGAGAGCTTGTGTGATTGATTTCAAAGGTAATTGGGATGATAACTTATCTCTTATCGAGTTTGCTTACAACAACAACTTTCACTCTAGCATCCAGATGGCTCCTTATGAGGCACTTTATGGTCGGAGGTGTAGATCTCCTATTGGTTAGTTTGAGGTAGGTGAGGCAGCCTTGATTGGCCCAGATTCAGTGCATGAGACTATGGAGAAGGTTCAGCTTATTAGGGAGGGGTTGAAGACCGCTCAGAGTCGACAAAAATCATATGCAGATGTGAGGAGAAGAGAATTAGAATTTGAGGTTGATGATTGGGTTTTTCTGAAGGTGTCACCTATGAAGGGTGTGATGAGATTTGGCAAGAAAGGGAAGATTAATCCCTGTTTTATAGGTCCTTATCAGATTCTGAGGAGAGTTGGTAGCGTTCCTTATGAGTTGGATTTGCCAACAGAGTTAGAAGCGGTTCATCCAGTTTTCCATGTTTCCTTGTTGAAGAAGTGTGTTGGTGACCCAACCTTGATTGTTCCTTTAGAGGACGTGGGTGTGAAGGATAGTCTCACTTATGAGAAGGTTCCCGTAGAGATCCTTGATCGTCAGATTTGGAGGTTGAGAAAAAAAGGAGTCGCTTCGGTAAAAGTCCTTTGGAGAAATCAGCTAGTTGAGGGAGCCACTTGGGAGGCAGAATCAGCCATGAAAGCCAAGTACCCTCATCTCTTTCCTTCTGATTCCGTTTCAGCTTGAGGTAATAGTTTCCTCCTTCGTATGTTCCTCCGATTCTATTCCATCAGTTTTCCTCATGATCCTAGCATGTATTCATGTTTTCAAAGTTGATTCAGTCAAGTTTTAAGTTACAAGCTCAGTTATCATGTTTGTTCTTCAGATTTTATGTGTTGTTGATTGGTTGGGCTGTTTTCTCTCCAGTTTTCCCTTGTTTAGTCTTCATTCGAGGATGAATGATCCCAAGGGGGAGATATTGTAACACCCCAAAATTTGATCCAGCTTTTTAACTTAAGAAATAAGTGAATTTTGAACTTTTTAGAAATTATGGGTTCAAATCACGGATCGTGGTTTGAACCATGAGTCGTGAAGTGAACATGTGGTTCCAGTCTGCTGGTTCAGTCTCTAGTATGTGAACCACGAGTTGGTTCTACGGACCGTGGTTCTGACTATGGTTCGTCCTATCAACTCATGGAACTTAATTCAGAGGATCTCATGTTTCCCAGAAATTATGGCTCAGGTTTACGGGTTGTCGTTCAGTTGATGAGTCATCCTATTGACTCATGGTTTACCTTCTGTGGCTTGTTCCTTTGTCCAGGAAGAACGGATGGAAACCACGAGCCGTGGTTTGGTCTATGACCCATGGAATCCATCTGTGGTCCCTGAAAGTCAACCTTTTTCGGCTTTTTCCTAATTATGTCCCATGGGTATTTTAGTCATTACCCACCCTTTTAACTCCTAAGTGAGGTCATTTTGGCCATTTTTATCATGATTTCTAAACCTATTATCCTATGTACCTTCTCATTACCTCATTCCCCAACCAATTGGGAAAAGAACTCCTTCAAGCTCCAAGTCTCAAGCTCCAAGTTGAAGTCTCCTCTTCTTTTCAATCAATCAAGGTATGTGGCTATTCAGCAATGAGTTCCTTTTACCCTTGTGCCCAAAACCCCCAATTCTCAAATTGATTTATGCACTTGTGAAATTAGGGTTTTGATCTAAATTGGGGAAAACTTATGAAATCAGCTTCTATGCTTAAATTCATGGTTTCTTATTGCTTATGTATGATTTGATCATGATTCCTTTATTGAAATTAAAATCCCAAGTATTAAAGTTGATTTCTAGCATGACTCCATTTAATTGCATGTTTTCAAGTAAAATTGGACATGATTAGATATCATGACTTTATGAATTTATGAAGTTGTATACCTAATTCTTCAAGTATGAATTTAAAAAGAAAGGTATGATTTGAATTATAGCTATGCTTTACTTTAAGAACTTATGGTATGAGAATTGCATGTTACCCGATGTGTCTTCATGCTTTTCAAAGGAGATTTGGTATTCGATTATACCTTCATGAATTTATGAGCTATATGCATATTTTGGGAGTAGTACTTAGCACCGAGCGATGAGGGTTCGATTACCCAAGTCCAAAACTACGTTGTCAGCGTAGGTTATGATTTGCCCTATGGGATTATGAGAGTGGATCCACATCTTGATAATGGTGTCATGTGCTTGAGCGGGCATTAGGACAGCTTTGCCAACTAGGGTTATATAGTTGGGTATGGTGAATCATTCCTTGGCAGGGTTCAAGTCAGCTTTGCTAACTAGGGTTACATAGTTAGATTCTATGTTGCTCGCATGGTCTAGTGTCGGTTATAAGAAATTCCCGTATGAATGTTTTGACTCGTTTAAGCTTTTGACATATATTGAAGTTTTGACTCATGTCTCATGTTTACTGATCAAACTATGATTTTTACCTTTGATAACTTCTTTATGCATGAACTAAGTTTTTATTTACGATTTAAGTATGTTTTCAGTATATTCATGCATATCTCACATATTTGGTACATCCTATAGTACTGACGCATATCTTGTGCTGCATACTTTGATGATGCAGATTCAGGCTCATTTCCTCACACTCGTGGCTAGATATTGCCAGAGTCCCAGCTTCCAGTGGTGAGACTTCATTACTCGAGGGCCAGTATTAGACCTATTCCTCTTATGTTGTTTTCTTCGGATTTCTCGAGCTAGTTGGGGTCTTGTACCATTATATCTAATGATAGTTTAGAGGCTTCAAACATATCTAGACTTGTATTTTGTTGTATGGAGTTGATACTTCTTAGACTTGTACTTATTTAAGTTATGGTTACCTATCTTAAACTAGTATGCTTTCGCTATGTTCTTGAATTGATCTCTGAGTATGCTATGACCAAGGGTTAATCTGGAGCACTTGTGTTTCGGATCCCGTGTTATATCTAGGGGTAGC
This sequence comes from Jaltomata sinuosa, assembly GCA_003996215.1. Taxonomy (NCBI): domain Eukaryota; kingdom Viridiplantae; phylum Streptophyta; class Magnoliopsida; order Solanales; family Solanaceae; genus Jaltomata; species Jaltomata sinuosa. The sequence goes on along the minus strand of QJPP01002975.1, from coordinate 199,394 downwards.
CTCGGAGCGTGACAACAATGCAACCTCTAAAACCACCTCTCAAACCAACTCTTTAACATTATATATTTAGAAAATCATTTAGTATTATGAACTGAATTTGGCCCTATTAATGTAGTCTCACCTACCTCAAACCAGCCAATAGGAAATCTACACCTCCGCCCATAAAGTGCCTCATACGGAGCCATCTAGATGCTAGACTGGAAGTTTTTATTGTAGGAGAATTCTATAAGAGGTAAGTGATTATACCAATTACCTTTAAATTTGATCACACAAGACCTCAACATTTCCTCTAAAGTCTAAATAGTATGCTCTGCCTAGCCATCTATTTGCGGATGAAATGTTATGCTGAAATTTACTTGAATACCAAGACCTTTCTGGAAAGATTTCCAGAACTGAGTACCCCTATCTGAGATGATAGACAAGGGAACCCCATGCAATCTTACTAACTCATGAAGGATATAGAGTCTGGCATAATCCTCTGTTGAATCAGTTATCTTGACTGGTAGAAAATGAGTTGACTTTATCATCATATCTACTATCACCCAAATAGAATCATGTTGTTGGTGGGTACGAGGTAAACCTGTAACAAAGTTCATATTGATCACCTCCCACTTCCAAGTAGGAATGTTAATATCCTGAGTCATACCTCTCAGTCTCTGATGTTCTACTTTTATCTGCTGGCAGTTTGGACACTTAGCCACAAAATCTGCAATGTCCCTCTTTGTGCCATTCCACCAATATACTTCTTGTAGGTCACAATACATTTTGCTGGCACTGAGATATATATAATATCTAGAGTTGTGAGCCTCTGCAAAAATCCATTCCCTCAACCCATCTACATCTATAACACATAGACTAACCCTGATAATGAAGCACACTATCTTCCCCTTGAGAGAAAACCTCTACTCTCTGTTGGTGGACAACACCCTTTCACTGATACAAGTTAGGATCACTGTCAAACTGGAGTTATAGTCAATCTAGTCTTAAATTCCTGGAAATTCTTTTCACACTCATGGGACCACTGAAACTTAACCTTTTTTTGAGGCAACCTGGTCAACAGGACAACTATGGATGAAAACCCCTCAACAAACCTCCTATAGTATCCAGCCAAACCCAAAAAACTCTGAATGTTTGATGGAGAAGTGGGTCTAAGACAGTTCTTTACTGCCTCAATTTTCTGAAAATCTACTCGAATGCCCTTAATGGACACCACATGACCGAGAAAAGAAACTGACTTCAAACAAAACTCACACTTGCTGAACTTAGCAAATAACTGGCGATCCTTCAGAGTTTTCAGCACAACCCTCAAATGGTCTGCATGCTCCTTCTTACTCCGAGAATAGACAAGGATGTCATCTATAAATATAATGATGAACATATCCAAGTACTATTTGAATACCCTGTTCATCAAGTCCAAATAGTTGCAGGAGCATTTGTTAGTCCAAAAGACATAACCACAAATTCGTAGTGACCATATTGAGTTCTAAAGGTTGTATTTTGAATGTCACATTCTCTAACTCTGAGTTGATGGTAACCGGACCTGAGATCAATCTTGGAGAAGTAACTGGTACCCTAAAGCTGGTCAAATAGGTCATCAATCCTAGGGATGAGATACTTGTTCTTTATTATGACCTTGTTCAACTGATGGTAGTCAATGTATATTCTGAGTGAAATATCTTTCTTACGCGCAAAGAGAACTAGAGAACCCCATGGAGAGATGATGGGTCTGATGAAATCTTTAGCTAGGAGAGCTTTTAGTTGATCTTTCAATTCCTTGAGCTCTGCTAGAACCATTATGTATGGAGGAATAGATATGGGATGCATATCTGGAAGATGGTCTATCCCAAAGTCAATCTCCCGCTTAGAAGAGACTCCAAGAAAATCCTCAGGAAATACTTTAGGAAACTCACTGACTACTAGAACTAACTGGAGAGATGGGATCTCGGACTCAGCATCCTGAACCTAAACTATATGTTAGACACACCCTTTAGAGATCATACTTCTAGCCTTAAGGAAAGATATGAAATGACCTACAGGTATTGAAGGACTACTCATCTGAAAACTAAAATTTTATGACTCTGGTTTTACAGTCGATTGAGGCATAACAGGCATGCAACCAATCCATGCCAAGGATGATATCAAAATTGGTCATATCTACTTCTACTAGGTCAGCTGAGGTAACTCTATGGAGGACTGAGACTGGGCATTTTTTGTATTCCCTTTGTGTTATAACTGACTCACCAACTGGGGTGGAAACTGATAAGGGTTCTAAAAGTTGTTCAGGACTAACTCCAAACTTACATGCAATTTAAGGGGTCACAAAAGATAATGAAGCCTCAAGGTCTAATAAATCATACACATTACGAGAAAAGACTTGTAATATACCAGTGACTATGTCTGGGAACTCTCCTCATCCTGAGGAGATGACATGGCATAGAGACAGTTTTAGTGCTGACCACAACCTACACCAGAAGTAGCACCCTACTGACCACTCTCCTCAGAGTTTATTAAAAAATACTATCTACAAAAGTGAGTTCAAATTATGCGCTCATGAGTTATTTGATATATGAAATCTGGCGAAGGCACTAAGTGCAATTTACAAGGCACGGGTAGTAGGATAATTGGTATGTGAAATCAACCCAGCATAAAGGCATAAACTAAAATCTAAATAAAAGATCAAGCGCGGCGAGGGCACAAAATTAAACATAGAAAAATGAGGTCTGACAAGGCAATATATCAAGAAAATCATCCAAACCAAACATGTCTAAAAATGGCAAAATAGTATCAAAATTACAACCCATGACCGACAAGGGCATCAAAAATACTACCTAAAAATCAAGCCCAACAAGGAAACCAAAAAATAAATAAATCCACCCCTAACTAAGAGTAAGCATTGTCACTAATGCACAATAACATAAAGGAGAGAAATGGGTGTAAGGACTGCCTAGAATCACTAAGCACGAGTACAACGCTCTCTCTCTCTCGAGGGCTGAGGAACTGAGGGAATGTAGGCATGTGTTGGATCAATCTTAAAACCCACTAGAGATGGGATTGAGGCATTGTTGGGTAGCTCAAGAGGGCCAAACAGTGAAACAACTTTCCACCTATCGAGAAGCTATATTTTTTGGTGAAAAAAAAGACTTTGGGGTAGCTCTATCTCAATGTGATCTACCGCTTATATGTAATTCAACTCTGAACAACTGGCCAAACTATCACCTATACACTAATCATCTCAGGGACTCCTCTCTCTTTGGGGTTACTCGGAGGAGACATTCAAAAGGTTTAGATTCGGGACCCGGTGTAAATACTTTATAGCCATATGATCCATTTCTTTGCTTAATAAAATGACATACCTTTCCAGAGTATCAATTCAGCAATAAAGTTTTCCCAAACTCTCAAAAGCTGGCTTCAAAGCTGCCTTTATGGAATTTTGAATCATGGTGGGAATAACTTTGGCCATTTTACATAATTGATCATTACTATTATGGGCCATATCAACTAGCTTGAGGAGGCCACATATTGAAGAAGATTCTGAGGGTGGAGAAGGCCTAGGTAGTAGAGGGTATCTTGTGCATATCCCAACACTGTGGGAGTAGAAACATTGTCCCCTAACTGTGTATGAATGGTGGAAAGAGGGGCATCCATGTCTAATGGACCTAAACCTAGTGTGAGCCTCATCTTTTTAACTGAAGGATTATCTTTATCCCATTTTGTGGCTAGATCAATTACACCCTTAGCACGAACTGTTTTGTCCAAAGGCCAGAGATGAGGGCACCCAACGTGAAGGCACAACATACCAATAAGAACCAGAAAAGGCATAGATGTAGCCTGGTGTCTGGCTTTCTTCTTGAGTTTGTCAACTATAATCTCCCAAACATTAATGTAAATCCCTGTCATGATACATGCAATGAGAATAGCTGCTTTGATGGAGACATAGTTGGTATTCTTTGATGGAATGAGTCTGGAGCAGACAAGGTCGAGCTATATCCTGGCTTCGAATTTAAGATCATGCCGAGAGGTCTCACCTTAGTCACGGGCTAGAGAGGCTACTCTTTAGTAATGGTACCAACGATCCCAGCATACTGATCATCTTTCGTGGCTATCTACTTGGTGAACCCTATTCCATGTCATACTGGCTCATCACAATAAATAGTTTTAATAGAGGCAGGGGTAATATCAACCTCTTTTCCCTGCACCAAGACAGATGATAAACATGGCATCTCATTAATACAACCCTTATGCTTCAAAATATCTTGTTGAGCTTGATAGGAGGAATAAAATTCCTGCACCATTTCTGGGAAATACGAACCCAGAACTACTGTGAAAAGATCCCACACCTATATGTCAAACTATTTTGTTATGTTCGGGAAGTGTTCTTTGAAGGAGTCCGTATCAAACAAGGCTTCCTCGATAATCGCCCGCTTTTCACAGAAGATGAGATAGTAGGGTTTCATATCCTCAAGCCTGAATTAGAGTTTCTCCAATTCTTATTCCTCATTCCATACAGGCTCAAGAGGAATATTAGGTGCATTAGCTTTAATTGGTGATTTGCCTTTAGCTTTTCTCCTAGACGAAGACATAATTTGGAAAAAGATGTGAGTGCCCAGAAAAGAAAGCAAAAATCTTTTTTGTATTTTTCATAATTTGGGCATAAAAAACAACTACAAGAAGTTAAAGACTAAAAAGAAATGAAATGCAAAAAGAAAGAAGCGGCATCCTTTCCTCCTCAGGGGGAACAGACCACCACCTTTCTTTGATATCTCAATCAAAGATTCGAGTGACTGGGGACCCTTTTAGTGTGGTTCCTCCACCCTCCCAAGCAAAATTAGATGATTTTTTGAACTTGATTAGTCCTCAAAGTTTGAGGGGTACAATGTACCTATTAGGGATAGGTTTAGCCGATTGAAGAAAAGGGTCTCCACCAAGAATGTCACCCCTAAGACTAAGAAGTCTCCCTTAGTCAAACCCTCCCCTACTTCTCTTGTCCATTCTTTATCTTGCATGACAAGGAGTAAACAACGTACTGAAGAAAAGAGTGCCTCCCTGGCAAGTAAGCATCTCCGGTTGGCTAAGAAAAAGGGAACAAATGGGGAAACCTCTGCAGTGCCTTCTGTGGACTAGGTCCAAGTAGTGGAAATCTCTGACAATAATACCATCCATATTAACTCCATTCGTGTTCCTTCCCTACCCACCAAGAATGCCTTTCTCTCAGACTATTCAAATAACTCTCTGTCTAAGTGTGAACCAAGTTCCTCCTCCTCTCTTCCTGTCAAAATTTCCAAGAACTATCAAAAGTTCTTAAACTTAGGGGATAAGAAGTACTATATCGGGCAAAAAGACTTTAAGGAAAGGATGACTGATGTAGGATTGACCTCTGAACCTGGTCCCCATGAGTCGATTGAGGTTCTAAAATTTCAGCATTAAATGCACTTGTTTGTAGGGACATTGCCTACTATGTACAAAAAGGAGGTGGTGGAATTCTATTCAAATATGGTTATGGTTGATGCGGATATGCTTAGTACTGTGGTCAAGGGTGCTCCTATTGTGTTTGATGCAGTCAAGCTTGGTAAGATGTTGGGGATTACATGTGAGGTATTTGGTTCTTGTGAAGTGGATAAAGGATTTGTTGAAGTTCTGAAAGAAAAGTTTTCTTAGGGTCACATTAATACTGCGTCCCAAGGGAATCTGAAGGGGATGATGTTGCCTTTCCATAGGCTTTTTCGAGTTTGTCAATAGGTGTTTGTCGCCAAGGTCTGAAAGGCATCATTTAGCTGGGCAGTGGGACTTGGTTCTCATGAATGCCTTGGACACCTATCAGAGGGTGAATTTGCTTGCACTCATGGTGCAACATATGAAGAGGGTCATCAACCCTCAAAAGGGTGCCCATGGTTTGGCGTATGGATACTTTCTCTCCAAGGTGTTCGTTGTGTTCAATATTAGGTGTGTTTGTGGCAGAGCGTGCGCCAAACAAGAGATGATAGACAAAAAGGCATTGGGTGAGTGTGGATTTGGTGAACCAAGTTTGAAAGGGAAAAGCACTAGCAAACATCATGGCTGAGCAGTAGCTAGCTCAAGCTCATTTTTTCACCCTTGAAGGGAAGTTCATGGTCTAAGGCAGAACTTACTGGCTTCACGGGCAGAGAATTCATAGTTGTGAGCCCATATGATTGAGGATCAGCGTACAAGCAATGACCATCTTGACCAAGCAATGAAGATGTTGCAGGCCGTCTTAGCTAACATCTCTCATACACTTCCCTAGGATCTGCTCCTTGTTCCCACCTAGTTCCTAACTCCTGCTATCTTGTCATGCATCCAGTGGACTTATTTTTTTGTGATGCATGTATTTTTGCTCCTGTTATGTACTGACCAATGAACTTGTCTGTTTCAGCCTATTTTTTGTGGTATTCTTATCTATGTTTGGGATGGCTAATATCAGTAGATTTACGTCTGTTTTTTTCTTGTTTCATATGTGTTGGGTTCGTGTTGCCCAGTGGCTATGTGTTACTGCCTACATAGCACCTAACTGTTCCTTTTGTTAGGCATCTTGCCATACGTTTTTCGTTGATGCCAAAAGGAGAAAGTAATTGTGTCTCATCTTAAGCTATACAAAAGTACATTTTTTGTCATCAATCAAAAAGGGGCAAATTGTTAAGATATTGAATGTGCAATTGTTTGGTTTTGAATGTTGTTTTGAATACTGACAAAGAACCGGGTTCATGGGCGAACCAGGTTCACACATTAGTTGTGTATGATGTACAGGTAGAGGAGCAGAGCAGAAAAATAAATGCACTTGAGGTCCCAATAAAGAAGGAGTTCTCAAAAAGGAAAAGTGTATCAGCAAGAGAGATCATATATAGTAGGAAAGTAAGAGAATGACGATTCTTTCCTTGTAGGACTCGAAGATCCTTTCCTTGTAGGACTGATCAAATCTACAAGGAAACCCTAGGAACGGAACTGATTGTATATAAGCAAAAGATGTGATTGAAACCAGCAGTTTTTGTACACATAGAACTATAGAGAAATTGCAAAGCAAGAGCAAGAGAGCAGAAGGGTTCAAAGAAGCAAGTTAGGATTCAAGTTATTTGAGTCTAGAGTTATTATAATAGAATAGTTATTGAGTTGTAATATTTTATTACTTAAAAGCTGAGAGTCTTGATTGTTAGGAGTTGTAACAAGGAGAGCACTTGTCTTCTTATAGAGTGACCAGTGAGTACAATAGTTGAAGTAAACTATTGTTATATTGACAAATTTAAGAAACTGTTGTATTCCGCCTTAATTATATTAAATGAGGACTTACCTGTTGAAGACATGAGCTTTCATTGTCTTGGTGAATTCTACTTGTTGATTTCATTAATAATCTAAAGAAGCTGTGGATAATTATGATTGTTTATTAAGAGCAGCGCTAATGCCTTGACAAGGACTGGAATTTAACAATCTATTCATTTGGAATTTGAAGTTCTGAAAGACCAGTTCCACCCACTAGTGGTGTTCATGCTATGATACGGTTTTACGAATTTATAATTTCAATTTTTAGTTTTAAAGAATACTCTATCATCTTCATAATGAAATAGTTTTTTATCTCAGATTTGAATCATACGATATGGGAAGGTTGTAAGTGCAGTTTATTCGATTTCGACTTATATATGGTGGAAAATTATACTTCAAAAATGGTGAGTAGAGGACAATGCTACAGAAGATGCTATATCATTTTGGACTTGGAAATCACAAAATGGACCATAGAATATGAATCTAGATCCTCAGAGGATTCAAATTTATTTAGTATGTGTGGGAAGAGTAAATGTTCCAAGATATAGAAAGCGAAAAAAACATCCTAATTTAGCACGAGGTGAATCTATGATGTATGTATAAAATCAATTTCATAATAGCACTCCTGTGTTTCAATTTATGTGTAGGGGTTTGGAGTATGAGGTCCAAGCACCTAATATTCAACGCCCGAAAAGCACTATAAGTTAGTATAATTAATAATTCAAATTATTTTAAATTATTTTGAGAAAATCATAATTGGAAAAATAATGTTCACTCTCGAAATAATAACAATCTTCACATACAATGTGAGGTACCAATTATGATATATGATCTACTATATGTACGTTTTTTTATAACTTTCTTCCATACGTGTGGTCCATTTAGTGCTCTTAGTAACATAATGATTCCGGCCGGTCAACGTTGAATCTGCCGGCACTCAATACGTTCTTTAAAGTTTAAACTAAGCAATGCTAATGGATACGCCATCCTCAGCCAAACCTCTTACGAGTTACGACTTGGACGGTTCAAATTGGGCACCTAAAGAATAGAGGATTTTAACAGAGATTGATATTGGAGCAGGTCAAAAGAACCACTCCATTCATGAAACATTTGACTTGGTGAACTCAAAAAAGAAGAGAAAACCAAGTAATCATAATCTTCCTCTGATGTCGTGACACCATGTGCAAACACATTCTCATTCTTGACATAACGAAACTGAGAAAATTGCAAGTAGCTGAAGAGAAACGAGAATCAAGGAATACCAAATGCATTTCCACACAACTGTCTCGGGTAGATTACATGTCTTAGTAAATCAAATTTCCTTAAAATCATTGTCCTACATAATGTACATTCAGATATTTAACACACAAAGGAACACAATCCTGCTCCCAAAAGAATGAACTCCCTACTAATTGTAATGAAATTATACAACAAACGGAAAACATCGTCTTGAACCACCCTAACGATCCTCAGGTCATTATGCAGAGGAAAGTACTTCATCACCATGGAGCTTTGCATTCAGTACGTGTTCTACTAACAAAGTATTATAAACAGCTACTCCACAGAGCAAAGTCTGCAACATCTGCACAAATTGGTTACCACATCCTTCAACAATCAGTATTTGAGCCAATTTCCACCCATAACACAAGATCCCAGAATCTCTCAGAACATTCAGGAGAACAGAATTTTGAATGTTCAGATAAGTAGCAGCTATTTTCTTGCCTTTGTTCATCCACACACCTTACAACCTAAATTGAGCATAATCATTCTCTAGTAATAATATCACCACTATCAGCTGCTAAAGTTGACTCCTTGTTGGCTAATGAATGAAGCATTGACTGTGCAGCAATCAACTTTTCCCTGAGCATCATATTATATTCATAGAGGTTTTCGAGATCTTTCTGGAGATTGGTCATAGTTATATGATCAGCAGCCTGCAATTCTGCAGAACAAAAGCAGTGACATCACTTTAGGCAAACACTACACATTTACACAATCCAACATACTGATATAAGAATCTCATTTAATTCGCCAGACCCCAGCACTGTCTTTCAAAAATATTAAAGGGTTAATATGTAAAGAGAGATGCTTCTAAGGAACAACAAAAGTACGGAAGCCTTATAAATACTGCATTAGTTCATATGGTGTAGTAGATAATATACCATCTCCATAAATAAAGTTGATAACAGATTTCCTGAAGTTCCATCATCAAAAAAAATTTCAAAATCAGAAACAGTCTCTGAAACATTTACTACAGCTCTGATTTGGTAAAAAGAAAACCCTACCCACATGTAGCACAGTTGGTTGCTCAACTGGAAAGTTATAGAACCAGAAAGTAGAAAGAATAAGCTTATTGGCATACAGTTTGTTGATAAACTAAACTATGATCTTCCAATTAGCTTAATTGCAAAAAGAAACTAAACACCCAAAGCTAGACCAACTATCAAGCTCCATGATTCACTATTTTACTTATCGCCTATCACTCCATTCACAATCGATATAGCTGAACCCTCAGTTATAGCTTCTATACTGCACTTCTTTCTCCTAGAGGTGCTGACTGCTGAGATCTATAAAGGTTTACCACCACACAGATAAAAGGGACATAGCATATCGTTACAGAAGTTCTCTACACACAGCCACATTTTGGAACCACACTCCTAGAAACAGGGATAGAATTAAAACAATCTTCATAAAAAAATTCCGAACAAGAAAATGGTTTAAATATTTAACTACCAAGAAGTTATGAGTCACCAACATAATCGGGGTTTCTAATCTTCAAATACATTATCATAATCAAAAAGATCAATATCATCTATAGTGGGCTCTCATAAACTTGACCTGTAATTTCTCATACTTGTCACAAGCAGTGGCAAATTTATAGCCAAATATATGGGTCATCTGAACCCGTGGTCTCTCCGTAAAACTAGATATTTTATGTATGTATTATCTAAAATTAGTATAATATTATCTGTTGGTACCCATGCTACAAGAAGGCTAAATGGTACACCTAGTTGAATGCCGAGTTATTTACCTAGAGGACTAGGGATCAATTCCCACTTAGCACTTTTTCCCGTCTTTTTTAGTGGTGCACCCATATTCTAGAAATCCTAGATTCGCCTCTGGTCACAAGCATTTAACCCAGAAAGGTTGACCAAATCTATAGTGATCTTGATGATAGCATCGGGCTTTGAATAAACTTAAATAGGCTGAAGTATGACATGAAAGAGCAGCTTAAAATCAGACATCATGAAATCTAAGCAGTTAGCATGTTAGTTGGCGTGGAGGAAGGAGAACATAATAAACACTGATCTCGTGATTCTAGACTTACTTAACAGAGGCGGAGGTGGAACAGTTATGTCATTAGCTGCAGGAAAAGCTGGATCCTGGAGAGCATTCTTTACATCTGCAGCAATTATGTCTTCAGGTATACTACCTTTTGTGTTTGGAGGTACATCATTTTCTTGGAACTGAAGTCACATAAATATAAAGTAAGTCTAACAGCTTTCTACGGATAAAGCAAAAGTGAAGTTACCAGCTCTTTGGGAAGATAAGCAAAGTGGAAACGAAAACCAAGTTGTATTAGCATAGTTAGGCTTTGTATAAGGGAATAAGAAAAGATTAAAACTGAGCATAAGAGCAGAATATGAAGAAAGAAATGTATATTGTCATGTAGAGGAAGAACTAACAACAAAATCAGGAAAATATCTTAACATATAAGTGGCTTATAAAAAGATCTAAAACCATGACGCAAGGCTATATGTTAAATCAGTAATTTCACAAAAATATAACCCCATTAAAAGGTCTCTTGTCCGTATTTTATTGTGCCGGGATTATGACTTCCCTTTTCTCTTTTCAATTCCCAAAATCACCCCCAAAGTAAACTACCTACTAAAGGTAGTTCCCAATCGAAGCAAAGATATTTTGGAAGTTCTAAGGAGTAAATCAATTCATTTCAGATACCTCTTATATAACAGCAAAAAACGTGAAACCAGAGGGAGTAGCACCCTTGGTTTTCCTCACATCAAAACAAGGGGGGAGATGATATCCATGTACACCATTTAGATATCTCTTTTGCTATGTTGGTTAAGCCCAAATCATTATAAAAGAGAAGGCATGATGGCACCAATCACATAAACAGGATCATGGGCTCGGGTTGAGACAGTAGCCAAAACACAAAAATCATTTAAGCAAACTCAAGAAACAAAAATATCAGAGAGAAATAGGCAACTGACTCTTTTTTCCTTCAGATGTGTACTCTTTCGAAGATCTGCTGCAGGTTCAGACGAGAAACGTGTGGCACTTCGAGTATCAATCTTCTCTGGAGTGTCTCTCTGAGAAAGGTAAACAGGACTTCAAAAGTTTACGATCTCCATGAAATTTGTAAAGAAGCAGTAGATGTAAGCATACTGATGTAAAGGAGTTGAGGCCACAAGGCTGCACCTTCTCACTAGGTAAGCTAACTTTTTTGCTAAAACTGATGGTATCTAATCTGTTAGACCCTCTTCCTCTAACTGAAGAGCTCTTTCTGGGGAGTGATTCCATCTTGACACCTGTGCAACAACCATCATTTCTCGTGTCGTATTCCTCTTCCAATTGGTTGGGAGCGTATGTGTACATCACATATTTCCTCAACTATCAGAAAAAGAAAGTGGAAGCAAAGGATAAGGAAGTTAGACAGGGAAGCTTAATTGGCAAAGCTAACTAAAAAAGATTGTCTTCAGCAAGAAAACAGGTGATTATTTTTGTCCATATACTCACTTTATCCCAGCGGTCTTGAGCTTTTCGGCGACTTCTAACTTTTCGCATTACACTATCCTCATTGCGTAATTTCTTTATCCTATATTCACACTGTAGCATAGGAGTATCGGCATAAATAAGAAAGTATAGACATAAGGATCAATCACACCTTGCACACATTTATAAGTAAACTTTCCATGGAAAGAAGTAAGACATTCTAAAGTTACAGACACTCTAAAGTTACTTGTTAGGTTTTACAATTTCAAGTACCTTCAGAGTTCCTTTCTTCCATCACTAAGTTCAGGCCACCAGATCAATCATAATTTTCACATTCCAATCTAGAAGTAAATAACTTCTATGCAAATTCGAAACAAACTGTCTTGATCTTGAGTGTTTTGGTTGTTAGGAGTTTAAATGATACACAGAAAATCGGTGTCAGACAAAACACTTTGCCCAACCTTGTTTTTTCTTTTCTGATTTGACACTTTATGAAGAAATTAGCACTTAGCAGATTTGAGCGGTATATCGAAAGACAAACTTTCCTCCACAACATAGAAAACTGAATCGACATTATCAAGAAATCAAGCTCTAATATGTTTCTACGTCGAATAGCTGAAAAATGTAAATTCCACCACCTCACATTAAAGTGGAAACCATAAGAGATCCATGTCCAAGATTTAATCAGCAGACATAACTAACTCAAAAAGTCCCATGCATTACCATCAGCACCTAAACTACAAACAACTATTGTTACAGTAAATTTCCACAGCAAAATCGTTAACGGAGTCTCTTTTTGTTAACGTGTTGTTCTCAACCACATTTGCAACTATGTTACACAGATACTTCATTTGCCTAGACTACTGTGTCAAATGGGTGTGACATGAGTATGGGTGCTTTATGCAGATTATTCACAATATACCAAGAATTTACAGAAGATGTACGTTAGAGGTTAGTAACATACACCTGGTACTGGATGCATACACGTAAACAAGTCCATGTAACATAGCTTACAAATGAAATCCATAAAATACAGGACTAGTAACAAAAAGAAAGAAAAAAAGAATGTACCTGCACCAAAATGTAGAAGAAGAGGCCAATACTGATGCAATAAAGGCCACCAAGATCCGCAAGGAAGCTTACTGCATTCTTGGGAGAGGAAGATATTATAAAACATAACCCAAAAAAACTTCCGAAATGGAACGAACCATTTAAAATACAAAATATACACACCAGATTTCTGAAGCAAACCTACACATCAGTCTTCTTTTCTTACTCCCTCTATCCCGATTTATGTGATGCACTTCTTTTTTAGTCTATCCGAAAAAGAATGATACTTTGCTATATTTAAAAACAATTTTGACTTCAAACATCCATTTTGCCCTTACTGAGATGACTTATAGCCACACAAATATTGATGGCTTATTTTAGATACAAGGTTCAAAAGTTAGTCTTTTTCTTAAACTCTGTACCATTCAATGTGCATCACATAAATTGGGACGGAGGGAGTATTATATTGATGTGGTCCGGCATCATATACTAGACAACAGTTAAAGTATGAAATGATGCATCAGACTAGCAAGTTCAATATTCTTTTTAGCAAGTTTAGCCTGAAAATCAGCAGCGCACTAAGTTTTCATCTGAATACCCTATTCTTTTTTTCCCCTTATTTTTTTTTTTGATAAGGTAAATGCTCCATCTGATTATCCTATCATTTGCCCACCTTCACTATTTTTGCATCCACACTAAAAGCTTAAATTCCTCTAGCTTGAAGAACTCAAACTATATATAATAGAAAAATAGAATTCCATAGAAATTTGAGTCTTTAGTTTATTTTTTGTATTTTAGAAAAATGACAAAGGCCCCTGAAGACAATACGAGTACCATGCCTTGATGTTTCCTTGGAAGTAGTGCTCGTTCAAAACATTATAAGTTCACTGAGCAACTTGTCCGTAGAATCAGATAGGCAAAATAAAATAACATTCCACTTAAGGCCCTACACTGCTATGCAGCAATGGCCTTTGCACAGTTGGCATTTAACAGGTCGCGCAGAGTTAATTATGCACTCTGTATTAGCCAGAGAAACTAAGCTTCTCATGAGTTACATACAAAACAAATGCTAGGGGACAACTTTGGCATTGAAAAAATTGGCATAGGATCTGGACCAGTCAGCTATAACCAGAGAGTGAATATCTCCGTGGGTGCTGCAGAACACCAAATACCTAGTTCCACCAAAAGATGTACATATAGAAGAAATTTAGATATTAACCACCACCTGAGTTCCAGACCTCCCCTCTCCTCTCCCCCGTCGCTTTCTCCCGAAACATGAAAACACAAGGATAAAGAGAAGACGAAGGGGAAGATGAGGAAATTCAGGAAAATACAGATCAATCATTATACAACAACATACCCAGTGTAATCCCACAAACAGATCAATCATTATATAAAGCACATTATACAACAACATACCCAGTGTAATCCCACAAACAGATCAATCATTATATAAAGCACAAAACTGCTGAAGGCTCTCGCCTATATCTTCTTTTTTTTTCTTTTTGAAAGGTAACAAAACTTTAGGCTATATCAGTTTTCAAGACAAATAACAAACTTAAAAAGGAATTATAAGCAGTTGATCAGTTAATACGCAAAAATGTAGAAGACGAGTCACAAAAGAAGAACTGTCAGATTCATATAAATGAATTTTGGAAACATGTGGTAATTCTCCTCAGAATCACAAGACATCATTAACATAGTTCATGGTACAGGCATAATTTCTTACTGAAGTTCTATTTACCAAAAAGATGGAACAAGAGCATCTCTCACAAAAGTATGACTCAAAAGATATTTGCAAACTTCATGGATAAAGGTGTTTATACAGCACGTGCATTATTGTAGCTCTAAGTATATGACAGAATGAAAATTCAAAAGTCAGAAAGTTTAAACACTATCCAGAGAGGACATCGAAAGCAAAGAATACGCCAAGAGATGAAGATGTTACTCACCAGGTCCCAAAACATTTTGATTCTTGATCTCAACAATATATGAAGATAGGAAATTGACAGACAATGTCGTGTTAATTAGACCATCATTAGGGCTTTCGAGTGATGCTTGGAGTTGACTTATCTCATTAAGAGATGAACCTGGGAGAAACTCATGAAGTAGTGGTTGGATGATCCTCAGGTCATGCAAATTATGGTACATTCTCGGGAAAAAATTGAACTTCAATATATTTGGTGTCAGCCCTCTAAATGTAACTGGTTTGTTGTCAAAATTGCTTCCATTCCTCAGTGTTCCACTGACCAAGCTAAGATGTTTCTTATTTTTAGGATCTTTTGCTGTTAGATTGAACTCAAATCCAGCAGCTGCCGCAGGACTATTTGGGAGATCAACAAATTGCCATGAAATATAGGCATTGTCCCGGCTAAGTGGACATCTGCTGCACTTAAGCATGATGGTCGGTCCCTTAGTTGTGTTTATACAGGAATAGTTGGCAAATGTTGATAGAGGAGCAAATCGATAGTCAATGAAGCCTGGATTCCCAGTTACCACTGTTCCGAGGCCACGTAAGTGTAAGCAGCTCATACTTGAGATGGTAGTGATATTAAACTCCAAATCATTTATAAAAGCAGCTAACTCAGGTGCATTTATTGCTCTCACATTGTGCATCTCAATAGTTCTCTTCGCTATTATATGGTAGAGTAAACTGTGGAAGCATATAAAACAGTCCATTATGAATGGAATAGTAGGTAAAGAAGAAAAAGAACAGGGGAAGAATATTATTCAGAAGAAAAACAGGCAGGGTTTTCTTTTTTAGTTTTAGATAAAACCAGGCCAAATGCTTGGAAGAAATAGTGAAACACTGGAAATTAAAGAGAGAGAAAACATCATGTACTCACGCAGCAAACAGACCAATAAAAAGTATCCAACTAGCTATTGAAAAAGTTCCACCAAGCTCTGTTTTCCGCTTCATGACTACTGTCTGGTCATCCTACATGAAAATGGTGCACATAAATAACAAAATCTAAAGATTGTCAAGAGGTGTGTTCAAGTATTTACAAAAAGAAGTATACTTTTATAGTATCACAGAAACAGAGAAAACTGCTAAATTAAACACATCAACTGGGGGTATAACAAGACGACCACATCACAAGTAGGCTCAGTGATACTTGATTTGTCATACGAGGCAATAAGCAAATTAAAGACCATCTTTTAACAAGTAACTAAGATATATAATCTATGAAGCGCATGTTAAATTTGACTTGCCTATTGGTACTGGATATGGTATCCAATACGATACACCAACCAGGGCATAGACAGAATTTTTCAGAAGCAGATTGACATTTTAAAAGTGAAACAAATTATTGTTCGGACATTGTATTTTAAGAATAATATTCAGATTATATTAATAAAATTTAATTCAAGTACATTATTACAACTCGCCTCAATGAAATTTCACTTTTTGAAATTTATTTATCATAGGTGAAAACCGTCTTTATGTTAAACTATTTTTTGGTTTTTAAACAAAGAGAACTTCAGGTTCAGTGGTTTAGTTTATACTCACCCAGCAAGAAGTCAAGGGTTCGAATCCCTTCTGTGTGCGCTTTATTTTTCTAACAATAAGTCAACAACTTGGGTCCCAAATTTTAGAAAATAGGCCGTGGTTGAGGCTCCAACTCCCAACCTGAACGAGGATAACGAGCACTCAACCAGAGCTGAGACAGTCTAACTGTCAAGTGGTGTCGTTATTTATCTATATAATTGTTTATATTATTTATATGTGCAGAAGTAAAAATAAATTCGATGGACACCACTTGATATAAGGTAAATCCCCCCTGCCAACATGTGATATCAGCAAGTATACCGAATTTGCCTATTATTTTTCTGGATACTCAAAACTCTAAATCTAGGATTCGAGTATCCTACAAGTGGAATAGTGGATACATGCAGGGACAAATTTGATACTTTTGGGGTCAGAATGCGATTTTAAAAGAACACATGGATTTATTTTAATAATTACTGAAAATATAAAAGTTGAAACAGAAAATTTAGGGGTTGGATTGGATGCAAGAGACTCTTCTCTTTGCTTCTTTTTTTCCTTTTTTTTCCTTCTGAGATCAGTAAAGTAAATTTTAATCAGTCCGTACCAAGTAGGTAATAAAAGCTTAGAAGTGAACATGACTCCTAAAATGACAAAAATCTATCAAGTCTAGGTGGTCTCTACACGATTAACAATGTAATGAAAGCTTAAAAAGTGAAACATGACTCCAAACGTCTAAAGAGGGCTACTCAGATGAGCAAAACGGAAGTTTGTTGCAGATGGCGTGTTCTTCGTGGAGCTAAAATAAGTGTTAACACGTGAGTTGGCAGAAGATGGATATTCTGCAGTGGAGGTTAGACTCGCTCCAATGAGGACTGGGATCATCATCAGAGCCACTCATACTCGGCTTACAACTGAGAAGGGGAGGAGGATCAGGAAGTTGACATCAGTTGTCCAAAAGAAATTCAATTCTGAAGAAAACACTATTGGATCTGTATGCAGAGAAGGTTAACAATAGATGGCTTTGTGCCAATGCACATCCAAGTCACTTCGACACAAGCTCCTAGGTGGTCTTGCCGTTAGGAGTGCATGTATGGTGTTCTGAGATTTATCACAGATAGTGGAGCAAAGGCATGTGGGGTGATTCATGACTGTCAGTGGAAAATTGAGAACTCAGTGTGCCAACTCCATGAAGTTTGAAGATGGCTACATGATTTCTTCGGGTCAACCTGTGAATGTGTATATTGATTCTGCTGCAAGACATGTTTTCTTGAGACAGAGAGTACTTGGCATCAAGATCAAGAAATTATGCTTGATTGGGATCCCAAAAGAACGCAAGGTCCAACAACACCTTCCAGATCTTTTCACAATCCATTCTCCCAATGAGGAAGATGAGTACATCAGACCACCTGTGGCGCCAACTAACATTGAGGTTCCGGTTTCTGAATGTTATAGCACCCAAGGGTGTGGCTTAGTATTCAATGAAGTGGCTGGAGAACCATGAGGTCTCAGGTTCAAATTCCATTGGGGGCAAAACACAAGATGATTTCTTCCTATCTATCAGGTAGATAGAGTTACCTGGTACTTGTACTGGTGGGAGGTAGCAAATATCAGTAGGATTAGTCGAGGTGCACACAAGATGACCTGGACACCATAGTTATCAAAAAGAAATCTGAATATTATATGTTGTTAAAGTCGAGTGTTAGTCTTGCTTTGCCAGCATCGGGTACTATAGGGACACATAAGGAGAAATTTTATGTTAAATAGACAATCTTCCTACTGCCTCGACGAAAATTTTATTCTATCAAAAAACAGTGAACATGACTCCTAAAATGATATGGAATCTAATATGTCTATATGGCTTCTACGTCATTAACAATGTTTCTCTGCGAAAAACCATTCCAAAATCAAGGGGAAAATATGAGAGGAAGGAGTCTTCTTCTCTCACTTGAGCAAGAAGAGTAAGAAGCAGCAGCAAGAGGAGGAGGCTCAATTACACAAACCTGGGTTCTTGATGTTACGAGTTCATTCTGATCTTTGCTTTAAATACGTATTCATGCTTCTTACAACAGTCTTTAGATCGCAAATCCATACTGAAAACTGGAAGACATTTTCTTGTACCCAGTTCGTATTGCATCCCTTTTATTTTTTCTTTTTTTTTCTTCTTTTCTTTTTTCTTTTTGGTGGTAACTGTGAGAAATATAGGAGAAAAATATTATTGAATTGTATATCTACATTATTACATTGGGACCATATTTATAGACATTACATCACAATCCTTTTCCAACTAGGACACTACATTACAATCATTTTCCTAGTAGGATTCTCTATACTATTCATGTTCCTACTCCTATTCTAACACTCCCCCTCAAGCTGGTGCATACAGGTTATATGTACCGAGCTTGTTATAGATGTAACTAATACGAGGACAAGTGAGGGACTTGGTGAAGATATCTGCAAGAAAACTGGTAAAGACTGCTCGTGGACGTCTGGCGGACGTTAGTTGAAAAGGAACAAACTGAAAAAGTGATCGGAAAAGTAGTAAACGTCGCCAAAAAGTCGATCAGTCGCCAGAAAATTGCCGAAAACTAGTATAAATATATGGGTCGTCTCGGAATCAAGAGATGAGTAGATCTTGAACAAGAAAGTCATCGAAAAACTAGCCGGAAAAGGCTCACGCGTCGGCGCGTGGTCATATCTCGCTGGAGGTGACGACCTCCTGGGTGGTGCTTGGTCGCAGGGAGACACTAGACCTCTTAGTCGTGTTGGTTTTCGCACAACACTGACAAAAGTGAAACTACGCAAATTAGATCTGAGGAGTCACCGAAAAGACACACGAAACTACGCAAATCAGATCTGAGGAGTCACCGAAAAGACACAGTGCTACCAAATCAGATTTGAGGAGCCACTGAAAAAATGCACGGTACTACCAAATCAGATCTAAGGAGTCACCTAAAAGACACACGATGCTACCAAATCAGATCTGAGGAGTCACCGGAAAGACGCACGGTGACTGCTTTCTCTGTCCCAAATGCTTCTCAAATCAGTCCTTCTCAGCATCATTGTCTTTCATGCATATATTACTGACCCAACTTAGGCTAACATAATCATTGGCCAGATGGGCGGCTATATGAGTTATGACCGCCCGCCAGCTGTGGAAGCTTTTTTTTTATTCCCTACCAAGATCGTAGAAGCTAGCAAAGAAAACCTCGAACGATGCTAAGTAAGAAGAAAAACGAGAAATATACCAAAAGAGACAATAATTTAACGTGGTTCGATCAATCGACCTACATCCACAAAAGGAGATGAGTAATCCACTATATAAAAGAGAGTACAAAATATCGGGAGAAACAACCTCATAAAATTCACTCAGAATAAAAAGAGGTTCACACAAGTGACACCATAACACTTGTGCCTCACAAATTCTCCCCCTAAACAAAACTCTCAAAGCTCTTAAGACTACACATTGTGGATGCTACCAAGTTAGAAGAAATGAACCTCTATTTATAGAGTCACAAACATTTTCCTACAAGAAAAAGGACTAGCCAATTATGGAAGATTTGTACTTCCTTTTAGAAAAAGGAAAAACCAATTCTGGTAAGAAAATCAGGGCAAACACCCAACAATTCTCCCCCTTGGCCTGAATTTCTGACAAAATAAATTTTCTCACCTTCTTCACATAATCTTCAACAGATTGAATCTTCATCTCCAAATCTCCTCCATTAAATCTGTCTCTACACGGAATAACACTCCAATAAAATTTCTCAAATAAAATTCTTCATTACCGCCAAGTAGCTTGCGGCTAGAACTGAACCCGCCAAGATGAACACCCGTTTTTAACCTCGCTCTCATACCAATTTGAAGGAGAATTATTTGAATTTATGAATAAAATATTTTCCTTCAAATTGTAAAAGTAGGTTTTGGGCCTAACTCACACCCCAAAAGATAGCTCAAACGGAGGAGGATTGCTCAAGCCTTATAAGGAGACCAATTACCCATTCCATATCCGATGTGGGACATTTAACCACTCCCCCGCATGCCCAGACCTAGTTAACAAGAGCGTGGAAAATATAATATGGGGGCCCAACATCGGCGAACAAAGAATTGGAATTGGTCTGGCTCTGATACCATGTGAGAAATATAGGAGAAAAATATTATTGAATTGTATATCTACATTATTACATTGGGACCATATTTATAGACATTACATCACAATCCTTTTCCAACTAGGACACTACATTACAATCATTTTCCTAGTAGGATTCTCTATACTATTCCTGTTCCTACTCCTATTCTAACAGTAACAATGGTGTCCAGTGCACCCCCTAATTTTATAATCATTTTCGCGTTGTACCCATACTGTATACATATTGTGGTTCATAGGTTGACATTGCCTAGACTTTCAGCACCACTTCATTTGATATTTGGCTTTCTCGCATACGACTTGAGCTATTAAATTTTTTATGTATCATTCAGACGAAGTCCCAACTCCACAACAGAAGGCAAACATCATGCAAAAGAGAACCTTTTTTTTTTTTGGCAAGGTAATTTTTTAATATATCAGTACCTACTGCAGGGATACAAATTAGAAAAGAATGCGGAGAAGTTCCATGTAACATTGCAACTTCAGGCAAACATCATGCAAAAGAGAAATGACCACGCAAGAATGAAATTGACCCAAGAAATCGATAAAGCCCTTCCTTCATGCTGCTTCAACTGAACAGACTGTTAGTGTTAGAAAATCTAGAATTACATGGTTAGGAAAAGAAAAAAAAGGGATACCATAACAGAAAAAAGAGAGGAGGAGATTGGTGGAGGATTGAGTTGTACTCAAGACCCTATACTAACTCAATTTATGAATCATTGGTTATTTCTCAATCACAACACCATAGAAGTATGAACTCCTTTTGTGAGAATCAATGACACTAAAGACTGGCACAAAAAACTTTTCTTACTTAGTCAGACAAAAAGATTATTTTGATAGAAAAGTTTAGGAGATTGGAGAATGAGATGTCTTTATCTATATTATACTAAAAGCATGAAGGTCCTTAGAAATGTTGATTGAACTTTTTGTCCTTCATTAAAAGACTACAATAGCCAAAATTGTCATTTACTATTTTCCTCAAATAATTGTCATTTAATTATTATCCTAATATTTAGGAGTTTGAAATCAATTAAAGTTATAGCTATAAAATCTTTACATATTTATAAGATGTAAGAACTCCTAATATTTAGTATTTTAAAATTGACCAAAATTTTTCTTTATAAATCTTTCCTTATTTGAACTATATTAAAAGTCTCTTTAAAATAAATTACAATTTTGTTAACTTCTAAAAGCACAAAGGTCCTTAAAGATGTTGATTGAACTTTTTTCCCTTCATCAAAAGACTCTACAATATACAAAATTGTCATTTACTATTTTTCTCAAATAATTATTATCCTAATATTTAGGACTTTGAAATTAATTAAAGTTATAGCCATTAAATCTTTACTTATTTGTAAAATGTTAGAACTACTAATATTTAGTACTTTATGTTAAATATGGAATTATTAGATAGTGTACATATGGGAATATCCCTATAATTAGAATGTAGATATGGAAATATCTCCAAATCCCTATAATTAGGCTATTAGGAGATTGTGTAATATTCTTATTAGTTTCCTTTCTTATTTACATTCTTTGTAACATTATTTAAACCCACTAGCTTGAGGGAATAATCAAGACACTAATTCTCAAATTCTCCTCTCCTCCTAATTTCTCATGGTATCAGAGCCTCCTTTCTCTAATTTTCATTCTTTTTCTCCAAAATAAAAAACAGATTCTGCAAAACAGAATCGAAGAAAAAAAATTGCCAATTTTGTTCTGTTCTGTTGCTGCTGGTTTCTATATCTTTTTGGTGATAAATCATGCCTCCCCGCAATAATGACAACCTTAATACACAGCAAATGTGGCTCATAATGGAGATGGTATTTTTCCCACACCTAATTTCAGGGATGGATCATCTATATCTATCACTTTAACTGCAGCTGACTATATTGACTACCTTCCGTACAAAGCATCAAGGCAACAGTTATCAGCTGCTTGCACAATACAACCTGGTGATTCCTTTGCTTATGTCGCACAGTCTTCATCTCAGGAACAATGGATTCTTGATTCTGGTGCTTCTGACCATATTTCTGGTAACAAAAATACTCTCTCTACTCTTGCTACCCCTTCTATCCTCTCTACTGCTACTTTGGCTAATGAATCAAAGACTGTTGTAAAAGGGATAGGTATAACTCACCCTCTGCCTTCCATACCTTTAAAATAAGTTCTTTTTGCACCTGAATGTCTATATAATCTTATTTCCATTAGCAAATTAACCAAAAACCTGAAATGTGTTATAACCTTCCTTGATGATTATATTCTTCTGCAGGACCGGAGTACGGGACAAATAATTGGAAAAAGATATTAGTCACAGGGATTGTAACTTCTATCCACCCCACAACCACATGTTGCTTTCACCTCCACTACTTCCTCTGAATTGCTCCATAATCAACTAGGTCATCCGAGTCTCTTGAAACTGCAGAAGATGGTTCCCAATTTATCTAGTTTATCTTTGTTAGAATATTTGTCGTGTCAGCTTGGTAAGAACACTCGTTCCTCTTTCCCAAAGCGCGTCAATAATAGGGCCACCTCTATGTTTGAAATTGTTCATTCAGACATATGGGTCCAAGTCGTGTCAGTTCTTCTCAGGCTTTCAGTATTTTGTGACTTTCATTGATGACTATTCTCAATGCACGTGGTTATTCTTAATGAAAAATAGATCTGAGTTATTCTCTATCTTTCAGAAATTGTGCTGAAATTCGCAACCAATTTGGTATTTCCATTAAGAAGTTAATCAATGATAATGCCCGAGAATATTTCTCCACCTCCCTCTCTTCTTTTTATGTCATCTCATGGAATATTACACTTGTCTTCTTATGCGCATACTCCTCAACAAAATGGAGTTGTTGAGCGTAAGAACAGACATCTAATTGAAACAGCTCGGACATTGCTCATTCACAATCATGTCCCTTACGTTTTTGGGGTGATGCCGTTATTACTGCCTGTTTTTTAATCAATCGTATGCCTTCTTCTATTTTACAGTACAAGAGTTCACACTCAATCCTCTATCCGGACCAGAATTTGTTTCCCCTTCCTCCACGTGTGTTTGGTTGCACTTGTTTTGTTCATAACCTTACCCATGGAAAAGACAAACTTCAGCACAAGGCTTTTAAATGTGTCTTTCTCAGGTATTCTCGTCTACAAAAAGGTTACAAATGCTTTGACCCCTCTACTAATAAGTACTTGATCTCTGCAGATGTTACCTTTTTCGAGTGTTGTCCGTATTTTTCTCCTAATACGGAAACTCAAAAAACCATATCAACATTCCTTCTAATTCCAACCCCAGCTTCACCTCCGTCTCTTAAGGCCTATTCCCGACGACCTCAGCCTCCTTCGGAGTCGGCTAATCCAGTTAGTATTTCTAACTCTGATACAGGTATACAAAGCACTCTTGGTGACTCATTACCTACTCCAACAATGTCTCCTGCTTCAGTCGAGCACTCATCAGATGATCTTCCATTGCTCTTCGCAAAGGTACTAGAACTACTGCCAATCAAACTCCTATTTATACTCATTTAAGCTATCATCGTTTGCTACCTTCATATCATGCCTTCATTACTAGCTTATCCACTGTCAAAGTTCCTAAGACTGTGGCAGAAGCATTAGTTCATCCAGGTTGGCGTCAGGCTATGATTGAAGAAATGACTGCTTTGCATGATAATGGTACTTGGGAGATTATTCTTTTACCGAAAGGCAAAATCACTATTGGTTGTCGTTGGGTATTCACAGTTAAGGTAGGTTCAGATGGAGCTATTGATCGTCTCAAAGCGAGACTAGTTGCTAAGGGATACACTTAGATTTATGGCATTGACTATGGAGATACTTTCTCACCAGTTGCCAAGATGGCTTCTGTTCGTCTTCTCATATCTATTGCAGCAACGAAACATTGGCCCCTTTTCCAGTTGGACATCAACAACGCATTTCTTCACAGAGAACTTGTTGAAGAGGTTTATATGGAGCAACCACCAGGATTTGTTGCTCAAGGGGAGTCTGGACTAGTATGTAGACTTCGCCAATCCCTTTATGTTCTCAAGCAATCTACTAGAGCATGGTTTGGTCGATTTTGAGCTGTTGTCCAAGAGTTTGGAATGATTCTGCTACTTCCCTAGTTAGATCTGATCAGTCGCCGCCGGCCGCCGGCGTCGACGCTGCCGGCACCCATTTTCCGGCGAGTTCCCATTCTTCTCTCTACTTTGAGTTCTACTTCTCCCGACCCGGCTCCGGCGTCTTCACGAGCACCGACCGACGAGCCAGATCGCAGCAGATCTCGGCCGCACGTCGCCGGATCCAGATCGCCGATGTCGCTGCTCCGACGAACGTCGCCGCCGACGCATTCTCCGACGAACACCCAGATCTGCTCCGGCTAGATCTGCTGCTTGCACTTGCACTTTTTCTTTTCTTTTCTTTTCTTTTTGTTTTCTTTTGTATCCTCTTCTTCCAGGTCCCAACCTCAGGTCAGATTTCCGACGAGCAACCAGTTTCTGGGGAACAACAAGATTCTGGCGACCAATTTCGACACCTCAGTTTGCCGGAATCCGTCAATTCAAGCAAGGAAGCGGCTCTCCTCCACCAAGCTTAATCCCGGTGACTTCTGCACCTCTATCTTTGCTTCTCCGGTCTCTTTGCCACCAGTTTCTTATTTTTAAGTTGCTAGTCGACTGTTTGATTTTTGAGATTATTACTATTTGTTGTGATATATTGTGCCTTTGACCCTTCTCGGTGTAGTAATTTTTCTGTCATTTTTTTCCCTTCCTATTAGCTTAGTAATCCCGTTTTTGGGTACATTTCGTTTGGATTATTTTGTTTGGTTTCCTTCCCCTCTTGTTGCGACAGTTTACCCTAGCCCCCTTGTTTGGTGTCCTTTTCCCTTCTTGTTTGTTTCTGGATTGTGTAGCAGTAGTCTGTTCTCTTTCCCTGTGTAGTTTTCTTTTCCTTAGTGGCTTTGTTGGTTGATGGGAGACTAGGGTCATGTCATCGGAGCGGGTTAGGGTTGGGGTTGGGGTCGGGGTCGGGGACGGGAGGTAGGAGGGGTAAGTGGGTCAAGGGTGCCTTTAGGTTGCGAGTAAGGTCTTGGAATATAGGAACTTTATCTGGAAAGTCCATAGAGTTAGTCAAGATTCTTAGGAAGAGAAGGATTAGCATAGCTTGTGTCCAGAAGAGTAAATGGGTTGGCACTAAGGCGCAGGTAGTGGATGGGTATAAGTTGTGGTACTCAGGAGGCGTTAGGAATAGGAATGGTGTAGGTATCTTAGTAGATGAGGAGCTTCGGGAGCATGTGGTTGAGGTCAAGAGGGTCAACGATAGGATGAAGTTGATCAAGTTAGACATTGGAGGTTCTACTTTGAACATTATTAGTGCTTACGCGCCACAAGCGGGTTTAGATGAGGAGGAAAAGACGGGCTTCTAGGAGGCGTTGGATGAGGTGGTGAGAGGGGTACCAAACTCTGAGAAGATTTTCATAGGTGGGGATTTCAATGGGCACATCGGATCATCCCCGAGGGGTTATGCTGAGGCGCATGGAGGTTTTGGTTTCGGGGAGAGGAACGCAGGAGGGGCCTCCCTATTGGATTTTGCTAGAGCCTTTGGGTTGTGGGTAGCAAACTCGAGCTTCCCGAAAAGAGAGGAACATTTGGTTACCTTTCGTAGTTCGGTGGCCAAGACGCAAATTGACTTTTTGCTCCTTAGGAAGGGGGATATAGGTCTGTGTAAAGACTGTAAGGTGATACCGAGTGAGAACCTTTCGACCCAACATAAGCTCTTGGTGATGGACTTGGAGATTAGGCAGGAGAGAAAGAAGAAGGGGGTGGAGGATCGGCCGAGAATTAAATGGGGTAGCTTGACTATGGGCAGTGCTTTAGTAATAGGGGAGAAGTTGATGACTTCGAGGGCGTGGGAGAGCAGAGGGGATGCGGATAGTATGTGGGGGCGACTTCCAGCTGCATAAGGGAGACGGCTAGTGAGGTGTTAGGTGTCTCGAGAGGCCGCTCTGGCAAGCATCGAGGGGATTGGTGGTGGAATGAAGAAGTAAAAGGGAAGGTGGAGACAAAGAAGAGGGCGTACGCGACGTTGGTTGAAAGTAAGGATGAGGAGGAGAAGCGAAAGAATAGGGAGAAGTACAAGATAGCTAGGAGAGAGGCTAAGTTGGCGGTTACGGCGGCTAAGACAGCAGCTTTCGAGAGCTTATACACTGCTTTAGAAGGTAAAGGTGGAGATAAGAAGTTGTATAGGCTAGCCAAGGCTAGGGAGAGGAGGGCCCGGGACCTTGATCAAGTGAAGTGTATCAAAGATGAGGATGGTAAAGTGTTGGTGAAGGATGTGCTCATTAGGAAGAGATGGCAAACTTACTTCCATCGACTCCTAAATGAAGAGGGCGACGGAGGCATTGTGTTGGGAGATTTAGAGCACTCGGAGAGGGGTTGTGACTATGGTTATTGTAGGCGTTTTAGGGTGGAGGAGGTTAAAGGTGCTATTCGTCGGATGCATAGGGTAGAGCGGTCAGACTTGATGAGATTTCGGTGAATTTTTGGAAGTGTACGGGCGGGGCAGGGATGGAATGGCTGACGGGGTTGTTCAATGTTATTTTCAGGACGGCGAAGATGCCCAGAGCTTGGAGAAGGAGCATAATGATTCCATTGTACAAGAATAAGGGTGACATCCAAAATTGCAACAACTATAAGGGTATCAAGTTGTTAAGTCACACCATGAAGGTCTGGGAGAGGGTTGTGGAGTTGAGGTTAAGAGGAATTGTGACCTTTTCTAAGAATCAGTTCGGATTCATGCCAGGATGGTCGACTACTGAGGCTATTCATCTCGTGAGGAGATTGGTGGAGCAGTATAGGGAGAGGAAGAAGGATTTGCATATGGTGTTTATCGACCTAGAAAAGGCGTACGACAAAGTTCTCAGGGAGGTTCTTTGGAGGTGCTTGGAGGTTAGGGGTGTACCCGTGGCATACACTAGGTTGATCAGGGACATGTATGATGGCGCAGATACTCGAGTTAGGACAGCGGGGGGAGATTCCGAGCAATTCCCTGTGGTGATGGGATTGCACCAGGGATCGTCCCTTAGCCCCTTTTTATTTGCCTTGGTGATGGATGTGTTGACGCGGCAAATTCAAGGCGAGGTGCCCTGGTGTATGTTATTTGCAGACGACGTAGTTTTGATTGAGGAGACCCGTGAAGGAGTTAATGACAAATTGGAGGTTTGGAGACAGACCCTGGAGTCTAGAGGGTTTAGGTTGAGCAGGACCAAGACGGAATATGTGGAGTGCAAGTTCAGTGAGGTGACATCTGTGACCGACGTGGAAGTGAAGCTTGACACGCATGTCATCCAAAAAAGAGATAGCTTCAAGTACCTTGGGTCTATTATCCAGGGTAATGGTGAGATTGACGAGGATGTGACCCATCGTATTGGTGCAGGTGGATGAAATGGCGGCTCGCATATGGGGTCTTGTGTGATAAGAAGGTGCCTCTCAAACTGAAAGGCAAGTTCTACAGAGTAGCAGTTAGACCGGCTATGTTGTATGGGGCGGAGTGTCGGCCGGTCAAGAACTCCCACGTTCAGAAGATGAAGGTGGCTGAGATGAGGATGTTGCGCTGGATGTGTGGGTTTACTAGAAGGGATAGGATTAGGAATGCGGATATTCGAGAAAAGGTTGGAGTGTCTTCAGTGGAAGACAAGATGCGGGAGGTGAGGTTGTGATGGTTTGGGCATGTGATGAGGAGAGGCACAGAGGCCCCTGTGTGGCGGTGTGAGAGGCTTGCTATGGATGGGTTTACGAGAGGTCCTGGTAGACCGAAGAAATATTGGAGAGTGGTAATTAGGCAGGATTTGGTGCATTTGCAGCTTACCGAGGACATGACCTTAGATAGGAAGGTGTGGAGGGCCCAGATTAGGGTAGAAGGTTAGTAGGTTGGTTGGCTTCTTTTTAGGGAGGAGTGTGGTGTTTCGTTGCCTTTTTAGTAGTTGTAAGGCTACGTTTGTAGCTTTTGTTTCATCTGCGCCGGCTACTTGCTAGTGCCTTGTGTAGTTAGATTATTATATTATTTTATTGTAGTATAGTTTTGTGCTTATCTGCTGTTTTGTTTATTGGTTTTATATCTTGGACTGTTTTAAGCCGAGGGTCTATCGAAAACAGCCTCTTTACTTCACCCTGGGGTAAAGGCATGGTCTGCGTACATTCTACCCTCCCCAGACCCCACTTTGTGGGAATATACTGGGTATGTTATTGTTGTTGTTGTTTATGTTGATGATATTGTTATCACAGGTGATGATCATGAAGGTATTTCTCAACTCAAACAACACCTTTCAAGTCACTTTCAGACTAAGGATCTGGGCAAGGTGAAATACTTTCTAGGCATTGAAGTGGCACAGTCTGGCAATAGTATTGCTATTACACATATGCCTTAGACATTTAGGAAGACGCAGGTATGTTGGATTACAAACATGTGGACACTCCCATGGATCCAAATACTAAGTTGATTCCAGGACAGGGGGAGCCTCTAAAAGATCCTAGCAGATATCGGAGACTTGTTGGCAAACTCAACTACCTTATGATCACACAACCGGACATCTCATTTGTTGGTAGTGTAGTTAGCCAGTTTCTGCAATCACCTTGTGATAGTCACTGGAATGCAGTGATTCGCATTCTGCAATATATCAAAAGCTTTCCAGGACAAGGTTTATTGTCTGAAGACAAGGGACACACCCACATTGTTGGGTATTCTGATGCAGATTGGGCTGGGTCTCCTTCTGATAGGCAGTCCACTTCAGGTTATTGTGTTCTAATGGGAGGTAATCTAATATCTTGGAAAAGTAAAAAGCAAGATGTTGTAGCTAGATCAAGCGCAGAGGTAGAGTATCGTGCTATGGCATTGGCTACGTGTGAGCTTATATGGTTGAGACAACTTTTCCAAGAATTAAAGATGGGAGGAGTTGAACCGATGAATTTGATTTGTGTAACCAAACTGCACTACATATCGCTTCTAATGCCGTGTTTCATGAAAGAACGAAGCACATTGAGATAGATTGTCACTTCATTTGAGAGAAGATTGAGTCTAGATACATCTCCACAAGTTTTGTCAACTCGGAGGATCAACTGGCAGATGCTTTCACAAAATTACTCCAAAGATCCAGTATTGACTATATTTGTGGCAAGCTAGGAGCATATGACTTATACGCTCCATCTTGAGGGGGAGCGTTAACTATGGTATTATTAGATAGTGTAGCTATGGGAATATCCCTATAATTAGAGTGTAGTTATGGAAATATCTCCAAATCCCTATAATTAGGCAATTAGCAGATTGTGTAATATTCTTATTAGTTTCCTTCCTTATTTACATTCTTTGTAACATTATTTAAACCCACTAGCTTGAGGGAATAATCAAGACACTAATTGCCAAATTCTCTTCTCTCCTCCTAATTTCTCACTTTAAAATTGACTAAAATTTTGCTTCTTAAATCTTTCCTCATTTGAACTATATTAAAACTCCCTTTAAAATCAATTACAATTTTGTTAACTTATAACAATCTTTTCTTTATCAAACGAACTAATTATCCATCACAACTTAAGATGATGCATATATTAAGGATGCAAAATGCAAAAAACATGGAACTTCTTAGTGGAGACACAAGATTGGGAACTGAAATCTAATAGCTTTACAATGATAATACATCCTACTTAAATGTGTCATAGCATATTGAAGTATTAGCTCCTTACCAATAGCAAAACAAGATTGGAAACCAAGATCGATCCTAAGAACTAACCTTAGATTTAAATGAAAATATCTCTTTAACCTTCCTCCAAAAAAAAGGGAGAGAGAGAGAGAAAAAGATTTCAAGGAAAAGATAGAATGAGACGGCAGATTTATGTGACCTTTCCACTGTTAATGCCCTTTCTTTACTTTGATAGGTGATACTAGAAAAGAGCGTCCTAGGAGAATGCAACTGATATTCAACCACTCAATCAAGTGGCTTGAGAGAATGAAAGAGGTACATACCCAGTGTAATCCCACTAAGTGGGGTCTGGAGAGAATGGAAGAGGTAATTCTCAAAATAAATGGCTAAAGGAAATTTTCCACAACTCTGGTTAGTGGTTACTACCCCCGGATATTAACTGGTGATGCTATTTCAGCTCTTGACATTATCAATTCCATCATTAATCTTGAAAGTGCGGAACACCTCAAGAAAATCGTATACAGAATAACTTCAATACATCGTCTTGAGAAAGCACCAAATAGCATTTGCACGCTAAATATCAATTTGAAGCCTAAAATTGGGGAATGGCAATAATTTGAATAAACAAACATATAGAAGAAAGACTCATCATACCTTAGGTGCCGTTTGGCCATGAGAACCAAAAATTGTTTTACTTTTTTGGAATTTTCAAAGTTGGAGTTGGAGTTGTGTTTGGCCATAACTTTTGCAATAATTATCTAGATCTTAAATATATATTTTAAAAAAACATAAAATATGATTTAAAAATGAAATATAATTTAAATGGGGTTATTTTATGAAAATAAAAAATTTAGGATTTTTTCAAAAAAAAAAAAATTAAAAAGTGAAAAAAGTGAGTTGGAAAAAAGTGAAAACACACTTTTGGGTGTTTTCACTTTTCCAAATACAACTCCGGAGTTGTATTTGGAATTTTTATGGCCAAACACTATTTCCGGAGAAAAGTGAAAAATTCTCATGGCCAAACGCCTACTAAGTCCTTCTAAACCAACTTTTTTTTTGTACAGTTCTCTTACATAAATAAGCAGGGTTTATTGAAGAAGACCAACATTAAGAAGATGCTTTTTAAAATATAGATTTTTGCCCTTCTCCATCATCTCCACCTCCCTTTTATTAACTCATGTTTGCACATACTTTAGAGGCAGCTATATCAAGGGATTTATGATGTTTTTTCTGTCTCTTTTTGTTTTTACCTTTTTCAAGTTTTGTTATGTATAGGAAGGCAATCTGATCTTATTTCCCTTTTTCCTTTTTAAGTTCTCATTAAGGGTTGGAAGTGGAAATATCTTACTTAGGCTACAGGGTGCCTAAAAGGAGGGGATGGATGAGTCACAATCTTCTTTGACTACGGATAGCTTTGGCATGTGCCATCTTGCACTTTCTCCATTTATCATATTCCCAGTTTTCCTTTCAGTTCCATGGAACAGAAGCAAAATATCTAATATAATTCTTTCAACTAACTATTATAGAAAATCATTTGGTGTCTTACTCAACAAAAACAACCTACAGAGTCCCTGATAGTCACTCAAATCAATGATTCACCTCCAGACTTCGTTTACTTTCACAAATTTCTGAGAACCACCCATTGGGTGATCACATTGAAAAAGCGCTAATGCAGAAAATAATATAGGACATCTAAGAATCATTATTAATGCAACAAGAAGTTAGCATTTATGGCACCAGAACTGGAAGGTGAGCTCATTCAACAAGAAAATATCCTGCTTCGTGCTTAATCTGAAATCTAAATCAAGGTCCTATTTGTCATTAAAATGTTTGTTTTAAATTGATGTTGACAAATTAGAGTTATGTGGCATGTTCTATAAGTGCAAGAAGCAAGGTATAAAATTATAATAGACGACGAGGCTCTTCCTATTGACCTACTTGTATCTCACTCTTCTTTTGAATCTTAATATGCACTCAACATAAACCATACCAGACTGCACATGATCAAAACCTGTTAACAACCCAAATATATGTTACTTCTTTTCCAAAACTGGTTGTCACATATGGCTCCCCAAAAGTCAAACATTCCATAATTTTTTTGCAACTTATAGTAAATTCAGTTTGAAAAAACAAAACTTTACTTTCAAGTCTATGTCCAACTAGCTCTGTAAAATAGTCCAATTAACTTTCAGTACAAACAATTGGGGCAGAGGGAGCACCCAAGACTGTGGCCTGGTGGGAGGTGGGAGGTATCCGTGGAATTAGTCGAGGTGCACAAAAGCTGGTCCACACTCCACGGTTATCAAAAAAATAAGTTGGGGGAGAGGGAGTAATTCGCAATAGCC
This sequence comes from Jaltomata sinuosa, assembly GCA_003996215.1. NCBI lineage: Eukaryota > Viridiplantae > Streptophyta > Magnoliopsida > Solanales > Solanaceae > Jaltomata > Jaltomata sinuosa. The sequence continues at coordinate 166,692 of QJPP01002975.1, read as the reverse complement.
AAAATTATGCCTCACAAATCCATTAATCATGAAAAAAGAAGTAAGATTAACGAGGCAACTACATAAAATTTCATGGTAGAAAGGAAAATAAGAAAGAAATCATACAAGCCAGTGACGGGAGGCAAAGCAGATATCAAGGCGACTAATCCACCATCGGATCTTGAACCAAATGGAACGGCCATCACCAAGCGGAGCACAACGGGCAAAAAAGCAGAAACAAAGCCAAGAAAGTAGCATGATAAAGGTAGCTTCAAGAAAAACAGCTTGCGATTGAGTCAGCCTCCTAATTGAATCAAAGTCGAAAAGGGTACCACTCCCAGGGAATGATAAGGAGTTATAATCCACCCCGGAGTCACTCTCCACAGGACCCCATTCATTGAACAAGTAACAGCTTCCACTAGTGAAGTTGAACAAATAGCCAGGGTTGCACTCGCATTGTGTACCATTGTAGCGAAACGAGTTGCTGGGGCATTGCATTTTCTTCGCATTTAGAGTTTGTTATTGAAGATTATTGTGAAGAGTAGTTGAAGTGAAGAGGAGGAAGAAGAACATGGGAGCGGAGAAGTAAAGAATATGTGGACAAAAGAGAGAGACCCAGAAATACGTGACGCTAAAAGAAAAAGTGAAAAAAGTGAAAAAAGAAAAGGTGATCTCATACATCCAGGCAAGAATAAATAAAACGCGGTTGCTGCCTTTGTTGGTTGAAAAATTGACTTGCCCAATTTAATTTTCAAATAAATGGAGTAATTTGGTTACAAATTTCCTACCTTGTTTTAAAACATTTTCATTATCATGAAACCCTCATATTTCTGACGAAATTCCTAACGGTTACAGCTTGTTTGGAAGGTTGTTATGCATAGTTTATTTTATATTATATTATACTATGTAATTTACTCGTGCTTCGCGCAGTGGTGAATTACCTCATTAAGCTTACGTATAATCATTCGATAATATCTGTATTCCTTTATGAGTTTGTACAACAATAAAACTTTGTTGTCATCAATTTGTGGATATTTTTCAATTAATTAGAACAATTTTAGTTACATATATGACGAATTAAAAGAATGAGGACTAATATTAAAACATAGAGAGTTTGTCTTCTGGTGCTTACACCAAATTATCAAGAACATTTTATTTTATGGTGAATACTTTCACGAAAATCTTAGAGTGCTAGCAATTTATTTTTTTTGCTTCAAAAAATATGTGACTCATAGATCGAACTTTAAGTATAAAAATGAAGGTCGAGGAAACCCCCATAAAAATGATTGTTGCGTCAGAAGTTAAACAATTATCTAAATTTGAGGTAGTCAGAAAGAATATTTAAACTTTTAATAAGCATATTGCATAAAAATGATTTTGTTACTATATCTTCAATAGGACTTTCAGCACAAAAAACTGCGTATATCCGCTAATGTTTTTCACCAAAAAAATTGATCAGCTTACTATGACACTATAACATATTTAGTTGGAATCTGTAATGGTTTCATTTGAATTGTTATGGGATGTTTATATGAAAAAGATATCAAGGAAAGAAAGCTACACAATGAACTTGTCCTGAAAAGATAATCAATTACAATGTATTCTCATTTGAGATGAGTGAATGGGTGAGCAGGTGTAACACCCCAGAAATTTTCAGGTTCAACGAGAAGGGTTCACGACCCATAGAATCAGTCCACGAGCCGTGAACTGACTCGTGAAACTCAATCTTAGTCAAACATTCAGTCCCTAGTGACCACAAGCCATGGAAAGCATGTCCAAGAAAGTCTACTATTCGATTCAAAATGGGATTTTTTATCATTCCAGTTTGATTTCCCAATTCCACGACATGTCAACTACCAAAACCATGAATATAAGTATATAAGAGTATTGGATGTGATTTAAGACCATAAGAAGTCCCTAAAACAAAGTTGAGTTGAAAACTCCTCTATCGGCTAAGTTCTAGTGTAAGATTCTACTTGGATCAACTTCAAACAACCATTCCTCCTAGATTATGAAATTTTACATGGCAAAATACCTACCAAATTAAAGATTTTTGAGTCTTCTTTCCAACACCACCTACCGCTCGTCAATCCAATTCTGAAGCTAAAAGTTATAGGTATTTTAGTGGAGCACTATCAGTAACCAGAACTAAATCTATGAGCCGTGGATTGATATTACGGACCGTGGTTTCAATCCACGAGCCCTGCAAAAAAAAATTCAACAACTTTTCAGAAATGTTCATAAGGGGTATTTTAGTCTTTTCCTACTTTTTTAACCCTTAAGCTACGTCATTTTAACTTCAATTAGGTGAGATTAAAGGGAAAATAGTCGACTCATTCCTTCATTCTCACGCTCTAACACTTAGAAATCAGAAGAAGAATGCTCTCACGCTCCACACCTAGGATTCTCCCTCAAGCTTCCAATCATCAGTTCTAGTCCAAGATTTCTTCAGTTCAGGTATGTGAGATTTCAACAATGGGTATCCTTCCACCCTTGTGTCCCAAAAAGTTTTTAGTTAAACCTCAAAGTTCATGATTTATGATTCTACGGTTCATACCTAGCTTATGAACTTCTTATTCAGTACATATATGTTTTTTATGACTATGATATTATATAGCATATGTTATCCATAATTTTGGTATCTTGCATGACATAGAATTTCATGATTTAATACTTAGCTTGATTTTACAGTATTTTCACATAAACAGTTCTTCCTTCAGAATTCATCTCAGAATATCAAAATCTAGTATGAATAGAACAATGATCAGTTTGCAGTTATACAGTCTTTAAGAAATCATTTCAGATTAATTAGGTTCTGACCTAGTTTTTCATAACACTAGTTTTACATGAGCTATTTGTATAATCAATTTGGGAGTAGTACTTAACACCAAGTTGGACTAGGGTCTCAATTTCACCCAAAGTCCCAGAACTACGTGTCATCGAAGGTTCATTTGGCCCCTCAGTTAGGGATCAGTTCAGTGATCACATCAGTCATGCCTTTATACCCTGGCAAGGTATATTGGGTCCTCCCAATGGGGCATATACATTGGACTCCATGTTAGCTCACGTGGTTTATGTCAGTTAGTAGGCTCTCTCACAGGCTCAGACTCAGTATATTTGTACATAACCCTCAGTTGAGTTTCACTTGCATTGTATCATGACTTTTCAGAGTATCCTTGTATATCAGTATACATGTATATCATTATTGGTTCATTGTACTACAATCTAGTTCTTTGCATTCAGTACAGTATATCAGTATTTTTATCATGCTCAGTTTATCTTATAGTTTACATATGTCACATGCTCAGTATATTTAAAGTATTAAATGCATTCTTTCTTTTCGTTGTATCGTATTATGATATTAGGTTCCGGCGCTCAGTCTCAACATTGCAGTTAGTACGTTCCAGTGCTATATCAACGACTACCAGGTGTGAGTCCTCATCATTCGAGGATGAATATTTATAGCTGAGGACTTGTTCTAGCAGCTCATCAGCAGTAGATGTTTTTCAGACATAGACTCAGATATTTCAGTTTGTTTCAGTTTGGTATCACTTTTCAGACTTAGTTTTATTTCAGAGATTACTCAGATTATTTCACACTTTACATTTAATTCAGTTTAGATTCTGCTCAATTTTATCTATACATAGTTATTAGTATTATGCCATGCCATTTAGTCTAGGGTTACTCGTAGCTCTAAGTACCAAGTTATGTCCAGAGTGTAGGCTTAGGTCATGACAAATTTGGTATTAGAGTATTAGGTTCATGAGTCCTAGGATGTCTGAAAAACTGCATTAAGTAGAGTCTTTTTTATGAGTGTGAAACGCAGACACTTATGAGGGAGAGGCTACAAGACGTTTTTAGGAAACTTTTCTTCTTTTATGTTCTTTATCGTGCGATAGAGCAATGCCATAAAATTTTTATCTAGATTCGTGTGTTGCTTCAATTTACGCCGACTACACCTTCTCTTCGATGCTCAGATTCCTATTAGTGAGGTACTCTCAGATAAGACCATCAAAAGGTTAAGAGAATGCACAAGGGTTTGGGAGGAGCCCATCGGTGCTCCTATGTCTATTGATTCGAAAGGATGATCCCTGTTCATATAAATTATGCAGTGAGCCAATAGCATAAAGTGCTCTCAGATCCCTTCCAAAACTTTGTTACTAATAACACCCTTGAGAGGGGAAAGTGTGTACCTAGAATCTTGGGTAGTGCTGCTGTAACGACTCTTTCTGTCATTTCCACGTATACGTTTTTCTTGTACTGTTAGAGCTTTCCTGTAGCGGCCCCAAGTCATTTATGACTTGCTGGGACCGGTGGTTCGGTTCCCTGGCCGTTCGATTGATTGTTATGATCAATTCCTTGTCTTAGGAGCTGAGTATCAAAATCGTGCGATGGTGAATTGCGAACCTAAATTTAAGAATTTTATTAACATCGCGCGTATTTGAAAATATTTTATTTTAAAGTTGAATGTGGTAAAAAGTTATATATTTATTACCTTTTTAAAATATTTTAAATGTTTATGAAAAATACTTTTGTTATGATATAATTGTGTACGTATTTATTTTATAAGGTTTTTTACACATTGTAATATTTTAAAGGAGATAGTAAACTTAGTTATGTTGAAAATTACTACAATAATATAGTAGGTTTTATTTGGAATAATTTTCTATTTATTACGATATATTCAAAAAGTATATTTATTATACCACGAATTTATGCAATACCCGAATATATACGTAATGAGATAGAATTAATTTTGGCTTACCAGTTCCACGTGGAACTTACAGCAAGGTAAGCATACATGGTTGGCATCAAACTACTTTTAAAACTTGACACCTAGCAATTCATAATTGCTAAATTAATTTGTCCTTATCCATTTTGGTTATAAATGAATTTCATTCCATTCCTTTTGCATTTTTATAAAATGTCTCTATATAGGCAACAATCCTGCACAAACGTGCCTTTCAAGGGAAAAAAAGGGGAAAATGAATGAATTTAGTAGGAAAATATTTTAACACAGTATAAGATCTCTGAAAGAAAATCGGCTATCTACGTCAAGTTATTCAAGCCTAAAAATTCATGTTTGATTTCATTTTGGATCTTCTCGGAGTGATTCGGACTAGGACATTGTCGTTCTAGCAGCTTGTCATCGGACGACAGGTAGGTTATGGTTTAAACTCCTTAGACTTAGCATATATCGGATAAAATTGTACTAGCGGGCATCTTTGGGTTGGATTATTAGGTTGGTACCACAGACCTTGACCGCTTTATTCATGTCCGCCTACTTTTGTTCCTCCGATGCTTGTAGTACTTACCGATGTGTTTTATTTACCCTTGTGGTCCTGTGAGGCCTTGACTCTGGAACATAGAAGGTGGGATATTGGGAATGTCTGCGAGTCCCGGTCATAGAATTATCCTTCTAGGCTGGTTATGCTTGCTGAGTAGTTGTGGGCCTGTGCAGGGTCGATAGGTTGATTGTGAGCTGCTGGGTAGCTATTGTGTTTGATCATACCATTTCCATGCATATAAAGAGGTTTTATCCATGTTTTACTACGGTTTTGGCTTCGGGCCTACTGGCACTATTTTCTAAACCTTGCATGGCCCCAGGGGCCCATTTTTGATGGAATGAAATTGGAAATGGTTGATTTAACTCGTGAATATTCTTGGGTAAAAGAAAGTAAAATTATTATTTAAATCACCAATTTTACGATAAACACTAGACTCGGCAGGGTCGGGGTGCTAGTTGAGTTTTCTTGCTACTTGAGATAATTTTAGCCTCGGTCATACCGAGCACTTGAGATGACTTTCTACTATTTAGACCCGGTTATGCCCGGGCACCCTTGGAGGGGCTTTTGAGATATTTTTCTACTACTTTAGTCCTAGACAGAGTCTGGGCATGCATATTCGAGACTGGGTCTCTATCTTGAAATCGGACTTGCTTCCGAATGACATGTTTGATACTGAGTTTTAGTATGGGGTCAGGGACCTCTATAGACCTTGCCATCCGGGCCTGGGGCTTCGAGCTGCGTGTGCCGGAGGAAGGGTATACGGTGGAGTAGAGGTATACGGGCAGTGTCCTTCCATGGAACCTACCTGCTGGGCCGGATCGGCACCGGGGGAGGTACATACAGAGATACCATTTCACTGAGATCTTCATGCATCATATCATTCATTGTTTGAGGCTCCACCCTTGTTTGTTGTTTGTTGATTGTACGCTCCGGTAGTATGGGATGCCGGAGGGTTTGTTTTCACTTGTTTGTGTTCCTCGGTTGTATGGGCGGCCGGGGGACTGTAGGTAGACTCTTGCTATTTATTTACAGAATTGTTCCCTGTTACAGTTAAGTATGAAATTGGTTAGTGCTAGACTGTTAGTTTCTGGATTTGAGATTGATATGATTAGTTGAGTTTGATTCATGTCTCTAAGCATGCCTATCATTACTCTTTCTCTCTTCTTCTTACACTTGAGGTTACCGGTATACCGTCCATTTCGTAAACTTATTATGTATACACTATTATTGCAAGGACCCCAGGTGCGTTGTTTCTTACTTGCACCTGTGCCTATGGTGTATATATTTTGCTTGCTGGCCTCACATGTGGTTCTGTTGATTTCCCTCTGAGCTAGTTCCTGTGTACCTTTCGTTGATTTCTGTGATTACTATCTTCTGTTCTGTCTGTTACTACGCTTTTATCTTATATGTGCCCAGTCGGCCTATGATACCTACTGGGTACCTTATGTTTCGCATTTGGTGCTCACCCTACCCCCTGCATCTTTGGGTGCAGATCCTAGCGTGGGCCATCGTCGTTAGATCGTTGTAAGTCTTGCTTGGAGATCTGTTGGGGATTACTTCAGACTGAGGGTGAGCTCTTGGTGATCAGAGCTTAGCTTTAGTTTATCTTTTGCTTTATGTACTCTATTACCATTCAGAGATATCTGTATATATTGTTTGGATCGTTTGCACTCCATGTATGTAGTTTTGGCTCTATACCATGATACCAGGTCTTGGGGTTTGGTTTAGTTTCCGCATAAGTATATATATATTCCTGTTATCTATCCTCTTCATCTTGTTCCCTTACTTTTGCTTATTAAACTACTCTCCCGCTTATTTGTTAGATAGTAGACCATTACTAACTGTCCTGGGCCACGGGGATTGGTTCGCCTACTGGGGGGTTGTAGGTGCCATCATGATCGAGAAATCGGGTCGTGACAGCTGCCACCCAGGAGATGTTGTGATTTGAGATTTTATGTGTAAGCCATGAGTATTAGAATGAACCTAGAGCTAGAAATATGAAGCCAGAAGTGTAGTAGCCAAGAGGGGAGGAAAATATTCGATTGGAGTATATATTTAGAGTTGTGTTTTATTAGGTAAGTAATGTGATGATACATCCCTTGGTGTGGACTAAAGAGTAGTAAGTTATTGTCCTAGTATAGACCAGGTATAGAATGTGAATGAAAGAATGAAGTGGTCAGAATTGACAAATTAGGCTACACTTCATGTTTCAAAAAGAGAACCCCTTGGTAATTGTAGGGTTATAAATCTAGCTAGGCAAAGGATGAAGAGATGAGTAGTGTTGATGTTCTGAAGATGAATGTGCTTATAGGCTGTAATTGGTTAGATGAAGAAGTTAAGATCGACTGTTTGTCCTGAATTTTTAATAGACTAGTTTTTCCTTGACATGTGCTTTAATAGTTGTAAGCTCGTATAGTATGAGAAAGTTTATGTTGCTACTCATGTATAGTACTAGACACTAAGTTTGAAATTTTGATGATCCATATGGTGAAAAAGATGGTAGTGTGAGAATGATAATGATAGTTTTATGAAATTTATTTGGTAGGCTTGATATAATATAATGCAAGAGTTTAAGTTGATAACTTGCAACAAGTGTGAATGTCTGAGCATGATATACTGGGCTAGAGAAGAATAGACGATTGGAGGCTAAGTTCTTAGATAAAGAAGTGAGTTGAATGTCAAATAGGAATACGTGCACCAAGAGAGTATGTCGTTACACGAGATTCTAAGATCCTATCACTACCAAAAATAGCTCAAAAAGAGATGGATAAACAAGCGACGGACATCGTCGCTCTCAAAAAGCGATGAAAAAAGCGATGTTGTTCGTCGTTGAATGTCAAATAGGAATACGTGCACCAAGAGAGTATGTCGTTACATGAGATTCTAAGATCCTATCACTACCAAAAATAGCTCAAAAAGAGAAGGATAAAAAAGCGACGGACATCGTCGCTCTCAAAAAGCGACGAAAAAAGCGATGTTGTTCGTCGCTTTTCTATTTTTTTAACTTTATAATTATTTTTTTACAAAAGCGACGGACAACGTCTCTTTTTTCGTCGCTTTTTTCACGGATTTTTATGCCAAAATTATTTACAAATAATTACTCCATCCGTTTTAATTTGTTTAGCATATTTTGACTTGGCACAGAGTTTAAGAAATTAAAGGAGATTTTTAGAACTTGTGGTCTTAAATTAAATATACGTCAAATGTAAAAAAATATTCTTTAATCTTGCGGTCTTGAATATGCCAGGTAAAAGGTTGGAATTTAAGAGTTTCTAAAAAAAGAAAGAGGCATTCTTTTTTAAACAGACTAAAAAGGAAAGTAGGTCAAACAAATTGAAATGGAGGGAGTAATATTTATTTTTTAATATAAGCGATGGACAACATCACAATTATTAAAAAAAGTTAAAAAATAATTTTAAAATAACGATGTTGTCCGTCATAATATTTTAAATTTTTATTTATATTAAAAAAATAAAAAAGCGACGGACAACGTCATTTTTGTCCGTCGATTTTCCGTCAATACGTGGTAAACTCATTTAAAAAAAATGACGGGTAACGTCATTTTTGTCCGTCGCTTTTTGGTCAAAATACAGTCAAACTTTAAGTGAAAAAGCGACGGACAAAAATGACACTGTCCATCACTTTTTTAATTTAACAGACCCAGATCGGGTCTTTTTTTCTATTTTTCTTTTCTCTCTTTCTCACAATTCTCTCCGACGATTTTTCCTCCTTCGCAGCCTGTTGCCGTCGCCGTCGTTGTTGAAGTCCACCGCCACCGTTCCTTCCTCCTCCTCCTCCGCCAGTCTACTGCCGCCACCACCATTGTTGAATAGTCAACATTAGGGTTAATTTTTTTATTTTTAGTCTTAAATTAATCATAGTCTTGGTTGAATACTGTTAATTTTAGGTTGAATATTGTTAGTTTTAGGTTGAATATTGCTAGCCTTCTTGAAATTCTTCAATGTTAGGGTTACTTTATTGAATGTTAGTGTTAAATTTCTTGAATGTTAGGGTTAGAGTTTCTTGAATGTTAGTGGAAAGTTGATATGTGAACTTTAGTTTAGGTGTTTTGGTATGAACCTTAATTAGTTTATGCTTGGTTAAATATTGTTAGTTTTGGATTGAATATTGTTAGTTTTGGGTTGAATATTGTTAGTTTTGGATTGATTATTGTTAGTTTTGGATTGATTATTGTTAGTTTTGGGTTGAATATTATTAGTTTTGGGTTGAATTATATTGTTAGTTTTCTTGAAATTCTTGAATGTTAGGGTTAGAATTTCTTGAATGTTACTGAAAAATTGATATGTAAACTTTAGTTTAGGTGTTTAGGTTATGAACCTTAATTAGTTTAGGTTAATATATATATATGCTTGCTATTAGTTTGTGAACCTAACTAGTTTAGGTTATGAACCTTATATTGTTAGTTTTAGGTTATAATCTTGAATTAGTTTTCAACTTTAGGTTCTTGAATTAGGTCCTTGAAGGTAAGTTTTTTGAAGTTAAGTTTTTTTAAGTTTGTTAGTTTATATTGTTAGTTTTGGGTTATAATCTTAAATTAGTTTTCAACTTTAGGTTAGTGTTAGTTTTGAATTTAGGTTGTTGAATTAGGTTCTTGAATTTGATAGTGAGTTTGAAAATTTTGAATTAGTTTATATTGTTGGGTCATATTCTTGAATTAATTTTGAATTTAGGTTGTTAAATTAGATTTTTTGAATTTGATAGTGAATTTAAATTTTTTGAATTAGTTTATATTGTTGAGTTATAATCTTGAATTAGTTTTCTGCTTTAGATTGTTGAATTAGGTTGTTGAATTTGATAGTGAATTTAAAAATTATAAATTAGTTTATATTGTTGGATTATAATCTTGAATTAGTTTTGAACTTTAGTTTAATTAGTGTTAGTTTTGAATTTAGGTTGTTGAATTTGATAGTGAATTTGGAAATTTTGAATTAGTTTATATTGTTGAGTTATAATCTTTAATTAGTTTTCAACTTTAGATTCTTGAATTTGATAGTGAATTCGGAAATTTTAAATTAGTTTATATTGTTGGGTTATAATCTTGAATTAGTTTTGAACTTTAGGTTAATTAGTGTTAGTTTTGAATTTAAGTTAAAGTTAGATGTTTGTCATTGTTAGTTTGTGAACCTTGAATAATGCTTGCTAATTTAGGTTAGTCTTGTGAACCTTAGTTTAGGTTAGTCTTATAAGTTATGTGAAAATTTGAGTGTATGTAAGTGTTATTGTTAGAAAAATGAGGATTTGAAGGTCAAATTGAAGTATTAAGAGGTGAAATTAGTGAGTAATTTATGAACATATTGTATTAGGTAATTTTTCATGGAGAAAAAATACTTTCAAAATTTAATCAAATTGATAAATTCTTAGTTTTGTTAGACAATGAGAAATTCGTGTAAGCTTGTGAAAAATTGTGAATGAGAAGTAACTTGTGAATATATTTTGGTTAAGTTAGAATAACGTGAAAGTTGTGTGAGTTATGTGAAAATTTGAGTGTATGTAAGTGTTATTGTTAGAAAAAATAAGGATTTGACGTTCGAATTGAAGTATTAAGAGGTGAAATTAGTGAGTAATTTATGAACATATTACATTAGGTGAATTTTCATGGAGAAAAAATACTTTTAAAATTCAACCGAATTGATAAATTTTTAGTTTAGTTAGAACAATGAAAAATTCGTGTAAGCTTGTAAAAAATTGTGAATGAAAAGTAACTTGTGATTATGTTTTGGTTAAGTTGAAATAGTGTGAAAGTTGTGTGAGTTATGTGAAAATTTGAGTGTATAAAAGTGTTATTGTTAGAAAAATGAGAATTTGAAATTCAAATTGAAGTATTAAGAGGTGAAATTAGTGAGTAATTTGTGAAGATATTGTATTAGGTGATTTTTCATGGTGAAAAATACTTTCAAAATCCAACTGGATTGATAAATTTTTAGTTTAGTTGAAATAATGAGAAATTTGTGTAAGCTTGTCGAAAGTTGTGAATGAGAAGTAACTTGTGAATTTGCATGTGAATGTGTTTTGATTTAGTTGGAATAATGCAAAAGTTGTGCTAAGTTATGTGAATTTTGAGTGTATGTAAGTATTGTTGTTAGGAAAATGAGGATTTGGAGTTGAAATTGAAGTACTAAGAGATAAAATTAGAGAGTAATTGGTTGGAATAATGTGGAAGTCGTATAAACATGTGAATAGTTGTGAATGAGAAGTAACTTGTGAATTTGATTGAGGCAATTTGATTGCAATCTTGACTCTTTTTTTCAAATACTTTACAACTTATCAAAATCCATGTTGTTGTAGTTCAAACAAACCCTAAATCAACTTCTTTTAGTTTGCATTCACATTTTGACACTTCGTTCATAATTTTGAATTTCTTTTAAGTTTTGAAACACTTTGTAGGTTCTTTTGGTGGATCTTTTATGTGTTTAGTGAATGTTTTACTTGATATTTAGTGTCTTGTTGATGTTGTAGTTGCTTTATGGATGTTTTGACAACAATTAGTGTTGCTTGGAGCTGTATTTGAATTTGTTTTGTAAATGACAGGTGGTGCATCTTGAAAATACAGATTTTTACATCTGGGAAAAATGCAGAAAAGCGACGGACAGGGTCTCTTTTGTCCGTCGCTTTTCTAAAATTTAAAAAAATTCCCAGAAAAAGCGATAGACAACGTCGCTTTTCTGGAAAAAAAAAGGTCGTAACTTTGTAATTTGCATCGGTGTCCATCGCTTTTAAAGCGACGTTGTCCGTCGCTTTTGGAAAAGCGACTAACCACTTTTCCACGGAAGTGAGTCCGTCATTTTTTCATCGCTTTTGGCCAAAAAAGCGACAGACAACGTCTCTTTTTAGCTTTTGGTGTCCTTGGGTTTCTAAGTATGGAGAAGGCTAGTTGTTCATGATATGATGTCCCTGAGAGATAAAGCTAAAGAATTTTAAGTGGATAGACGATTTTAAGCCTCTTAGTATAGGCTTTAACCCATTTGGTTTGGTGGATATAGGTCTAGATGTATGATGTTGATAATATAGTGAGAATAAGAACCCTATAGTGTTAGCCTTAGAGACACAGAGAAAGTTAGGGGATTATCTTAGAAAGGAGTCCTAGCCGAAGTTTTAGTATCTTCATATATAGTCTTCGAGGGAAAGTTTAGCATCCACATGTATAGTGATACTCCAGCCTTGTAGAGCTAGTTAATTATGATCCAGTCTAGAGAAGATGTCCGTAAGGTTAGAGCGTTGACCTTTGAGCTAAGGGGGAGATGATAGGATGAAGAACCAAGTCGAGTCATTAGGCTCAACAATATAGAATTCCAGAAAAAAAAAGAGTTATGATAGTATATTGATCCATTCTTATTCTAGAAGATCCCTAGTACTTCCAAAAAGATAACATTTTTCTCAGACGTACTTGCGTCATACTCATAGCTAAGTTCATACACTTCGTGTGAATTCATGCCCATACTCAGCTCTTAGAATGACAAGTAATCACTTTAGACAACAATTTCAGTCTTACTCTATGATTCTATGAATCTCAGGTTTATGCCATGAGACTCGTTATATATGTAAACTCATATCTCACAAAATGCTCAGTTCTATGTACTCAACCCTCAAGATATTTCTTAAGGGCTAATGAAATCATGCTACATTATGTATATGCTCATACCTGATGTCTTGAACAGTTCGTGCTTATGATTTTCTTACTCTAACCATGCTTTATATGTTCATGATGTGAGACACTTATGCCCTTGTACGTGACTTCTTAGACCTCACCTTGAGTGGCTAGATCATGCTAAGTATGAGTCAAGATCGATCAGTATTCCTTCATTCGTGATGCTCATTCTCCCACTCTATTCCTTCAGTGATTTTGGATTATATTGTCATAGGTGTTAGTGGAGAAAGCTAAGTATTAGCTTAGATGGGAAGTAGTAGATATTCTCCTTTGGTGTACTGATTCCACCTTAGATTATAAGTGTGGACAAAATGCGAGGTAAGGATTATTCATGTGCAATAGCTAGATGAAATTTTTAGTGTGTCCCATTGTAAAAGTGTAATGACCGGGTTCGTCATTACGGGTAAACATTTCATGCCAAGTTTCGAGTTAGAAACTTCCGGGTTTGGGAGTTGAAAATTCTGGGCTAGGCTAGTCTCGGCCGATTTATGTGTGAGGTATGGTCTAGAGCAATCCGGGTAAGGATTGAGAAGGGAGTCTTGACTTGAGCTAGTTTTTCATTTAGCCAAGAGATAAAAGAGTCCGGGGGATTTCTCAGAATCGAATTCGGGTAAGTAGAACTCCCGGAATCGAGGTTGATGCGAAGGGGTTGTTTCGAGACATTGGGAAAATAAGTTTGTTATAAAATGGACCAATTTTGGGGACTTTACGACATTCTATTCTGTGTCAACCGCAACGCCGGTTGACACTCCGCCATAGCAACCTCCGCTGTAGCGGAGAAAATATCGCTACAGCGGAAGTCAACGACGGTCACCCTCCGCCATAGCGGACGACTCCGCTATGGCGGTGCTGTTATAGTGGAGCGGACTGCAAGAGAATTAATGGTGCAAGAGCCGGAAAAAAGGGTCGGATGATCATGGTTGGCCTGGGGTTTGGGATTTGGTGCAATCCGGGTAGTGTATAGGCCATGTTTATTAATTTAGTACTTGTATATTGTTTTTGACCAAGAACAAGCAAGAATTTCAGAGAACGAGAAAGCTCGGGTTAAGTAGAGCTTTGGATCATTTTGAGGTAGGTGATGGTTATTGGTTCCTGTATACTTTGTATGTTTGTGTACTCTTATCTAAGTAATTGTATGATATTTGCGTTGCTCAGGGAATGATTTAATAATGTCTAATGGTCCTGTTTAATAGTCTGGTGAATTGAACTGTGTATTTTGCTTGATTGGTTTACAAGTTGATTGTTCATTGTTTGTGACTGTGGATTGGTTGACATTCGGTTGGCTCGGGTACCACGTCTGGTATAGGTATACTAACAGTTGGCTCAGGTACCATGCCTGGTATGGGATATACTAATGGTTGGCTCGGGTACCACGCCTGGTATAGGAAATACTAACGGTTGGCTCGGGTACCACGCCTGGTATGGGTTTACTTTATTGCATTATGCATTGAATTATGGGTCCCTTGAATGGACCGGGTTATGTTATTGAAATGTGATAATTGTTTTGGTCCTTAAGAGGCCGGTGTATTGTTATATCTGATTTTGAGTTGGTCTTGGTGTAGACCGGGTTGCATGTTTAACAATTAGGTGTTGTTTAGAGGGGATCCCAGGGTGGGTCCGGGCTATATAAAGAGGGTTGTTTAATTGTTATACTTGACTGTTGATCATGGTAATAAAAGTGGATTACATGTGGGAACAAGCTAGTGAGAGACTTATAGTCTAGGGATTCTTGTTGACTTGTTACATGTTACCTGTACTCTTACATGATTTGTTGTACTGCTCATACACTATTTATTTGGAAATGACTGATGATCCTACCAGTACACGGTGGTTGTGTACTGATACTGCACTTGTTTTTCTTTTTGTGAGTACAAGCGATCTTCCAGCGTTTGACACGCGACCTCACTTGTAGTCCCTTCATTTTCAGACGTCAAGGGTGAGCTGCTTCGGTAGAGCTTCCTTGATTTCTATCTTTTGAAGTTGTAGTCCACTTGTTTTGGGCTTAGACTATTTCTTTTGTTGGGGTTGCATCCCCGTACTTTAGTTTTGGTAGTGTTTTGGTACGTTGACTTTCAGATTCTAGGGGGAATTTTCCGCAGGGTTATTATAATAGAGTTGTTTTATTGATATTGATTGCTAGTTTACTTTTTGCACATTGGTTTTGAGCTGTTAGAACGATTAAGTTCGGGGAAGTGATGGTTCACTCACCCGGGGGTTGGGTGAGTGCCACTCAGGGTGGTTTAGGTCGTGACAAAGATAGTATCAGATCCCTAGGCTCGTTGATCTCATCGTACCAAAATGGCTCTAGTAGAGTCTTGCGAAATGGTACAAAGACGTCTATATTTGTCCTCGAGAGGCTATAGGACTTTAGGAAAAACTCTCTTCTTTCTTCCTTCGTGCTATAACTTGATTCCAATTGGTATCTGGTGATACAAACTGGTATCTGACTCATTCACTCTTCTGCCGGCAGATGGTTAATACTAGAAGCAACAGAGCTAGAGCAGCGATCCCAGCTGCGGGCCTGGCTGTCCATGGTAGAGGCAGGGGAAGGGGCAGAGGACAAGGTAGAGCCACACCCGCCAGGGGTTGAGCTCAAGCTGCTGCAGGAGTGCAAGAAGCAACCCCTCCCCCACCTCAGGAACAGGTTGTCGAAGAAGTGGAGGTTGTTGCTGAGGATGGTGAGGCATACGCGGAGGTAGCACCGATTGGAGGTGCAGGCCTTTCCCCTTTGATGCCCGAGGCATTTTAGCAGGCTTGGAACTTCTTGAATGGTTTGGTTGGTGCCGGAGCCACCCCAGCGGGTGTTGCAAATCAGGCTCTGGGCACTCAGCCAACGGTTACTACCACTCCTAGGATTGATGCAGCTTCAGGTACTGGTGATTTCTTCACGCCAATGCTTGGTTGAGTAATGACAGGAAATGAAATGAGATGCTGACCAAATTTCTCAAGCTGAGACCTCCTACATTTCAGGGTACTGATAGGGAAGATGCTTATGAGTTCATCTTGGATTGCTATGAAAGGTTGCACAAGTTGGGTATCATACGTCAGCATAGGGTTGAGTTCATCACATTTCAGCTACAGGGTAACGCTAAGCAATGGTGGAGGTCTCAGGTAGAGTGCAGACCATCGACATTGCCTTGACTTGGGAGGAGTTCCATGCTCTCTTCTTAGAGAAATATGTACCTCGTACTTTGAGAGACAGGAAGAAGGATGAGTTCTTGCATCTGGAACAGGGAAGCATGTCAGTCTCTGCTTATGAGGCTAAGTTCCATGCTGTGTCTCGTTACACTACTCAGTTGTTGGGTTCAGAGGAGGAGAGGGTCCGATTGTTTGTGAAGGGCCTGAACACTGAAATACAGGTATTGTCCGTGCACATGACTTCTTTAGGTAAGGGCTTTAATGCAGTGACAGATTATGTTAAGAAATTAGAAGGGGTCAAGCAAGCGGGGCAAGCTAAGGCATTAGCCAAGAAGCCTCGGAATAAGGGAAATTATGGCAGTTCGTACTCCAGGGGCCAGAATCAACAGGTATACTCAGCCCGTCCTATTCATTCAGCTCTGCGAACTGCTACGGGTAGTCGTCAGGGAGCTAATCAGCAGTTTCCAGCTCCTAGAGGCCAGGGAGCTTCTTACACATCTGCCAGCATGCCTACACTTGATCGTGGTTGCTTCCATTATGATGATCTAGTCCACTTTAAGAGGGAGTGCCCACTCAGGTAGACCAGTAATTAGGTTCAACAACAGTCTAGAGTTGTGGTCTCGGCAGGTAGATGTGGTAATGTTAGGGGTCATCCACAGGGTGGGTGAGGTAACTTTCAAGGAGGCCAGGGAGATAGGGGGAACGGTGGTGCAGGGGTGGGGCACAACCAGCAAGGTAAGTAGCTCGGATTGATGATCGGGCTCAGTGTTACACGTTCCCAGCGAGGTCAGAGGCTGAGGCATCAGACGCGATGATCACAGGTACAATTCTAGTCTGTGATAGGATGACTTCTGTGCTTTTTGACCCAAGTTCTACTTATTCTTATCTGTCTGTGAAGTTTGCTTCGGGTGTGGACTTAATATGTGATAACCTTGATTCCCCTATCCATCTTTCTACCCCAGTGGGAGAGTCTGTGATTGTGACTCACGTGTATCGTGATGGCTCTGTTGTGTTTGTGGGGTTGCATACTTGAGTAGATTTGGTAATTCTGGACATGGTTGACTTTGATGTCATTTTGGGCATGACTTGGCTATCCCCTTATCATGCTGTGTTAAATTGGAACACCAAGACTGTGGCTCTAGAGATTCCGGGTAAGGATAGGTTAGAGTGGGAGGGTGTTTACAAGCCTAAGCCGGTCAAGATTATATCATTTGTTCGGGCTAGGAAGCTAGTGGGAAGAGAGTGTTTAGCCTTTTTGGCTCATCTCTGGGATGATGGTGTGGAGTCCCCATCTATTGAGTCAGTTCTAGTTGTTTCAGAGTTTCGAGAGGTGTTCCCAACAAATTTGCCTGGTAAGCCTCCGGACAGGGATATCAACTTTTGTATTGACCTGGAGCCAGGCACTCGCCCAATTTCCATTCCTCCATATCGAATGGCTCTAGCAGAGTTAAAGGAACTTAAGACTCAGCTTCAGAAACTCCTAGATAAGGGATTTATCCATCCTAGTGCTTTACCTTGGGGTGCTCCGGTATTGTTTGTAAAGAAGAAGTATGGTAGTATGCGGATGTGCATAGATTACAGGCAGTTGAACAAGGTTATCATCCGAAATAAGTACCCTTTACCCCGTATAGATAATCTGTTTGACCAGTTACAAGGTGCGTCGGTGTTTTCAAAAATTAACTTGAGATCAGGGTATCATCAGTTGAAAATTAGGCCCGAGGATATTCCTAAGACTGCTTTTTGGACTGGTATGGACATTACGAGTTCTTAGTGATGTTGTTTGTGTTGACTAATGCGACGAATGCATTCATGACTTTAATGAATGGGGTATTTAAGTCATATTTGGATTCTTTCATTATTGTTTTTATTGACAATATTTTGATCTACTCCAAGAGTAGGGAGGAGCATGCTGAACATCTCGGGGTTGTGTTAGAGATATAGAGACATCAAAAGCTTTATGCAAAGTTCTCCAAGTGTGAATTTTGGTTGACTTCAGTTGTATTCTTGGGGCATGTAGTGTCAGAAAAGGGGGTGATGGTAGATCCCTAGAAAATTGAGGCAGTCAAGAGTTGGGTCCGGACAGGCTCTGTGACTGAGGTGAGGAGTTTTGTTGGGTTCGCAGGTTACTACCAGAGGTTCGTCAAGGATTTTTCATCTATTGCTACTCACTTGACAAGGCTAACTCAGAAAGAGGTACCATTTGTATGGTCCGACAAGTGTGAGAAGAGCTTCCAAAAGCTCAAGACACTTCTGACCACGTCTCCTATTTTGTCCTTGCCAGTTGAAGGTAAGGACTTTATTGTTTTCTGTGATGCTTCACATTCAGGTTTGGGTGTTATGTTGATGCAGGATAGGAATGTGATAGCATACGTTTCTAGGCAGTTGAAAGTTCACAAGAGGAACTATCCAACTCACGATTTAGAGTTGGCAACGGTGGTGTTTGCACTAAAGATTTGGAGACACTATCTCTATGGTGTCAAGTGTGAGGTGTTCACTGATCATCACAGTCTACACCATGTTTTCACTCAGAAGGACTTGAATCTGAGGCAGTGAAGGTGGATGGAGTTGTTGAAGGACTATGATGTGACTATTCAGTACCATCTGGGTAAGGCTAATGTGGTGGCAGACGCATTGAGCCGGAAGACAGTTAGCATGGGCAGTTTGACTTGTTTGGGGGTGTCCAAACGACCACTAGCAAGGGAAACTCAGGCATTGGAGTCCAATTTCATGCACTTGGGTATTTCAGAATGAGGTGGGGTATTGGTCAGTGTTGAAGTTAAAGCCACTTTCATAGAGGATATAAAGGCCAAGCAGTTTCAGGATCCGCAACTGAATAAGCTATGAGGTAAGGTAATATATGGTGAGTCTAGGGACTCCTAGTTAGATGCTGGCAGGGTACAAAATTTCATAGGGAGGATTTACGTTCCTCGGGTTGATGATATAATACCAAATATTTTGGCAGAGGCTCATGGTTCGCGGTACTCAATTCATCCGGGTGTGACTAAAATGTACAGAAAGTTGAGACAACTTTACTGGTGGCCCGGAATGAAGAGGGACATAGCTGATTTTGTGTCCAAGTGTAAGAACTGCCCACAGGTAAAGTATGAGCACCAGATACCTGCAAGACTACTTTAGAGAATGCCCATTCCAGAGTAGAAGTGGGTGAGAATAGCCATGGATTTCGTGGTGGGTCTTCCCAAGACCTTGGGGAAGTATGACTCAATTTGGGTCATTATTGACAGGCTGACCAAGTCAGCTCATTTTATTCCGATCAGGGTAGACTACAATTCACAACAATTGGCTAAGATCTACATGAAGGAGATTGTGAGATTTCATGGAGTACCACTATCCATCATTTCAGACAGGGGTACACAGTTCACCTCTAAGTTCTGGGGTAAGTTGCATGAAGAGTTGGGTACACAACTCACTTTTAGTACAACCTTCCATCCTCAGATTGATGGTCAGTCGGCGAGGATGATCCAGGTGTTGGAGGACATGCTGAGAGTATGTGTGATTGATTTCGAGGGTCATTGGGACCAGTTCCTACCATTGTGCAAATTATCATACAACAACAACTACCACTCCAGTATTTACATGGCACCATTCGAGGCATTGTATGGGAGAGATTGTAGATCACCAATTGGGTGGTTTGAGGAAGGCGATGTAAAGCCGCTGGGCATAGACTTGGTAAGGGAGGCACAAGAAAAGGTAAGGGGCTTTCAGACCAAGTTACTAGCTGCCCAAAGCAGGCAGAAGGAATATACGGATCGTAAGGTCCAGGACATGGAATTTCAGGTTGGTGAGTAGGTATTGTTAAAAGTGTCACCAATGAAGGGAGTTATGCGTTTCAGCAAGAAAGGCAAGCTCAGCCCTCGATTCATTGGACCATTTGAAGTTCTTGAGATCGTGGGGCTAGTGGCTTACAAGTTAGCACTGCCGCCTAGTTTGTCGGGAGTCCATCCAATATTCTATGTATTTATGCTAAAGCGATACCATGGGGATAGGGACTATATCATCAAGTGGGATGAGGTGCCTTTTAATAAGGATCTTCGCTATGAAGAGGAACTGATTTTGATTTTTGATTGGAATGTCCGGAAATTGAGGACAAAGGTGATTAGTATGGTAAAGGTTCAATGAAAGCATCTTCCGATTGAGGAAGCCACTTGGGAAACTTAGAGGGACATGCGAGACAAGTACCCTCACTTGTTTGAGGATACATGCACTACTCTTTTTGCTCTTTACTTTCTGTATTTTCGGGTTTGATCATTCGGAGACGAATGATGGGTAAATTAGTATCTGTTGTAACGAACGGGTTTGTCATTACAGGTAAACATTTAGTGCCAAGTTTCAGGTTAGAAAACTTCCGGGTTTGGAAGTTAAAAATTCTGGGCTAGGCTAGTCTCGGCCAGTTTAGGAGCGAGGTATGGTCTAGGGAAATCTGAGTAAGGATTGGGAAGGGAGTCTTGACTTGAGCTAGTTTTCCATTTAGCCAAGACATAAAGGAGTTTGGGGGACTTTTCAAAATCAAATTCGGGTAAGTAGAGCTTCCGGAATCGAGGTTGACGCGAAGGGGTTATTTTGAGATGTCAGGAAAATAAGTATGTTGTAAAATGAACCAATTTTGGGGACTTTATGATGTTCTATTCTGTGTCAACCACCACAGTGGTTGACACTCTACCATAGCGACCTCCACTGTAGCGGAGAAAATACTGCTATAGCGGAAGTCAACGACGATCAGCCTCTGCCATAGCAGATGACTCCGTTATGGTGGTACCGCTATAGCAGAGCGGACCGCTATAGCAGGCTCAACGGGAATTAATGCAGAAATATGCCCCAAAATATTCAGTTTTCACAAACACATTTGGGAGAAAGGCTAGGGCGATTCCAGGCGATTTTCCTCCATTTTGCATTGTTTTTCTTCCCTAAGGTAAGGTTTTTACTCCCCAAGCTCCATACTACTTTACCTAAGCTATAGAATTGCTAGGGGGTAAGATTGGGAATGACTTAGGGATGGTAAAATCCGAGGAAGGAGAGGGATTCTAGGTGTGAAAGTCCTTGGGTATGGTTAAAAGTACTGTATTATGATCATGTGACTCTAATTCTCTAATTATATCCATGAAAAATTATAGAACTAGGAGAATTAATGGTGCAAGAGCCCTAAAAAAGGGTGGGATGATCATGGTTGGCCTGGGGTTTGGGATTTGGTGCAATTCGGGTAATGTATAGGCCATGTTTATTAATTTAGTACTTGTATATTGTTTTAGACCAAGAAGAAGCAAGAATTTCGGAGAACGGGAAAGCTCGGGTTGAGTAGAGCTTTGGATAATTTCGAGGTAGGTGATGGTTATTGGTTCCTGTATACCTTGTATATTTGTGTACTCTTATCTAAGTAATTGTATGATGTTTGCATTGCTCGGAGAATGATTTAATAATGTCTAATGGTCATGTTTAACAGTCTGGTGAGTTGAACTGTGTATTTTGCTTGATTGGTTTACAAGTTGATTGTTCATTGTTTGTGACTGTGGATTGGTTGACATCCGTTTGGCTCGGGTACCATGCCTAGTATGGGTGTACTAATAGTTGGCTCGGGTACCACGCCTAGTATGGGATATACTAACGTTTGGCTCGGGTACCATACCTGGTATGGAAAATACTAACGGTTGGCTCGGGTACCACACTTGGTACGAGTTTACTTTATTGCATTATGCATTGAATTATGGGTCCTTTGAGTGGACCAGGTTGTGTTATTGAAATGTTATAATTGTTTATGTTCCTTGAGAGGCCGGGTTATTGTTATATCTGATTTTGTGTTGGTCTTGGTCTAGATCGGATTGCATATTTAACACTTAGGTGTTGTTTAGAGGGGATCCCAGGGTGGGTCCGGGCTATATAAAGAGGTTTGTTTAATTTTTATACTTGATTGTTCATCATAGTGATAAAAGTGGATTACATGTGAGAACAAGCTAGGGAGAGACTTGTAGTCTAGGGATGCTTGCTGACTTGTTACATGTGTTCCTGTACTCTTACATGATTTGTTGTACTGCTCATACACTGTTTATTTGGAACTGGCTGATGATCCTACCAGTACATGGTGGTTGTGTACTGATATTGCACTTGTTTTTCTTTTGTGAGTACAGGCGATCTTCCAGCGGTTGACACGAGACCTCACTTGTAGTCCTAGCATTTTTATACGTCAATAGTGAGCTACTTCGGTCGAGCTGCCTTGATTTCTATCTTTTGAAGTTGTAGTCCACTTGTTTTGAGGTAAGACTATTTCTTTTGTTTGGGTTTCATCCCCGTACTCTAGTTTTGGTAGTGTTTTGGTATGTTGACTTTCAGATTCTAGGGGAGGATTTTCCGCAGGGTCATTATAATAGAGTTATTTTATTGATATTGATTTCTAGTTTACTTTTTGCACATTGGTTTTGAGCTGTTAGAATGGTTAAGTTCAGGGAAGTGATGGTTCGCTCACTCGGGGGTTGGGTAAGTTCCACTCACGGCGATCTGGGTCGTGATAAGAAGTTCTTGAAGTTACAACTTCTTGATATGCTGGAAGAGGGGAGAAGTCTTAGATAGTGTAAGCTACAAAACCATAAGATGGTTATAGTGATCGACTTGGATGCCGTGATGAGATACATGTGGGTCTTTTCTTTGTGCGGCTAGTGAACCATTGATTAGATCTCAAAGTTAGTTGATTTTCGTGATAAGAAGGAATACTATTCTTAGGATATAACTCTTGATGCAAGAGATTTAGTTGAGGTAGTCTTGAACATAGTGAAAGAAGGTAGTTAGACTCAGACCATAGTATCCAAGTTTCACCCAAATTCCCAGAACTACGTTCCATCATAGGTTCATTTAGCCCTTCAGTTGGGCATCAATTTAGTAATCACATAAGTCATGCCTTTATACCCTGGAAAGGTATATTGAGTCCTCTCAATGGGGAATATACATTGGACTCTACGTTAGTTCACGGGTTTATGATGGTTAGTAGGCTCTCCCACAGACTCAGACTCAGTATATTTGTACATGACCCTCAGTTCAGTTTCACTTATATTGTATCATGCCTTTTCAGAGTACCTTGCATATCAGCATACATGTATATCATTATTGGGTCATTGTACTACAGTATAGTTCTTTGCACTCAGTTTGTATTCGGTACAGTATATCAGTATTTTTCAGCATGCTCAGTTTATCTTATAGTTTATATATCTCACATGCATAGTATATTCAAAGTACTGATCACATTATTTCTTTTGCATTGTATCCTACTATGATATTAGATTCGGGTGCTCAGTCTCAGCATTGCAATTAATATGTTCGAGTGTGACATCAGCGACTATCAGGTGTGAGTCCTCATCATCCGAGGATGAATATTCATTATGTTTTCTTTAGTATTTTAGTCCCAACAGATCGTCAGCAGTAGAGGCTTTTCAGACATAGAGTCAGATATTTTAGTGTATTTCAGTTTTTATATCACTTTTCAGACTTAGTTTTATTTTTGAGATTACTCAGATTATTTTATTCTTTAATTTAATTTAGTTTAGCTTCTCCTCAATTTTATCTATATAGAATAATTAGTATTATGCTATGGCATGGGTTAGCTTGGGGTCACTCGTAGCTATAAGCACCATATTACGTCCAAGTGTAGCCTCGGGTCGTGATAAAATTTGTATCAGAGCATTAGATTCAAGAGTCCTAGAATGTCTGAAAAGCTATGTTGAGAAGAGTCTTTTTCATGGGTGTGAAGCACGCCACACATATGAGGGAGAGTTTATGAGGCATTTTTAGAAAACTTCTCTTTTTTCATGTTCTTTATCGTGCGATAGAGCAGTACCATAAGAAATTCATCTAGATTCGTGTATTGCTCCAATTTACACTGACTACGCCTCCTCTTCGAGGCTCTGTAGGCAGAATCATAGTGGCATGCCCAACAAACACATGGAAATGGGCCTCATACTCAGAAACAGTCATAGAGCCCTAGTCTAACCCAGAGAACTCATCTCTCAACCGCTCTCTCATGCTACGCGGTACATACATCTCCAAGAAAGCCTCGGAGAACTGAGCCCAAGTTATAGGAGGTGACCCCTGTTATTTTGAGGTCATATCTACTATTCAGAGTTTGCCTCGATTTGGTACCGCTCTCGCAGCCTGCACCAAAACCGTGCTTTACCCCTAGATGTCCAGTCAACTGCTGTGCCTTAACGCATTTCGGGGAGAAGTGACCCAGCTGTCCTAGAAGCAACATAGAACCTCCACCACTACTTTGGTGTGCCATCCAACTGAAACGCGGTGTAATATGCTCCATGTGACTCTACTAACTCTAGGTTATGCAACCTATCCTGGAAACTAATCAAGAACTCATGAGCATCTTCCCCCAGAGCACCAGAAAACCTTGGAGGACCCAACTGAATGAACCTACCCAGTATCTTCTACTCCTATGAAGACATAAACGGCCTAGCTGCTAAAGGCTGAACAACTGTCGAAACAGGCAACACCTCAAATCGGGGAGCCACAGTAGCAGGCTGTGCTCCTGAACCCTATGCCGCTGCCTAGGCTGAAGTCTGAGCCTGATATCAAATATGTGAGCCTCTAGGAGTACTAGGTGAAGCCCCAGGCTGTGACATGCCCTGCAGAAAACCTAGAAAATGAACCAAAGTGTCCTGCAGGACCGCAGTAGCCACAAAACCTGTCAGATGTTGGGCTGGCCCCATGCCCTCCGGCTTATACTGAATATCCTCTAACTCAACTGCTGGCTCTAGGGATAGCACCCTAGACTAGGCATAAGTTGGCGCTATAGCCCGTGCCCTACCTTGACCTCTGGATTAACCTCTGCCTTATCCCCTAGATGGGGCTCTAACTACTGGCGCAGGGGCCTCGTCCTCATCTGTTGCTGATCTCATTCGAACCATTTAAGAAAGAGTGGAACAAATAAAATTTAGAAGTTGATAGATCTAAGGACGCATGGTAAGGAATCAATCAAGATGGAAATGTTTCCTAAGAATGCCTTATAGCCTCCTGGAGATAGGATACATACATATTCGTACTGATCTATGAGACTCTACTGGACACTTGCTCTTGTACTGGTAAGACCGATGAACCTAAAGCTCTGATACTATGTTGTGACGACCAAAAATCGGGCCATGATGGCGCCTACTAAAAAAACCCCAGTAGGCAAGTCAAAAACCTATAACGATACTGTAAATGAAACTAATATAGATAAAGTGGAAGTTGGAGACTAGATAAGAAAGGGCCACCAACATAGAAATATACATCATGTTATAAATACACGAAATGAGCCCTGAAGATACTAAAAGGATAACATAAATACATAAGAACCAAACCTTGGACTTGGTGTCACTAGTATAGGAGCATCTAAATTACGGAAATAATGCTATACAAAGTACTACTATCTATCAAAATACAAAATAAAAATAGCAAGTGTAGAGGGAAAGTAGAATATCTCCGGATGCCAAGAGCTCACCACGATCCGAATAGTAGCTTGCCTCAAACGAGTAGAAGATTAACAAGGGTGGTTTGTTGTAACACACCAGAATTTGATTCAGCTGTTAAACCTGATTTCTGAGAAATTTGTAAAGTTCCCAGAGATCACAGACCAGATCACAGATTGTAGTCTTGTACCACGATTCATAGTCTGATCCGTGGTCTGCTCCTAGGTCATGTTCTTCCGTCAGTCTATGAGTCACTCGATGGCTCGTGGTCTAGAACCACGGCACGTCCTGTGGACTCAGGGTTGGAGTTCCAGAGGACCCCATGAAGGGTCCTGGAAATGACTTGTTGGTTGACGACCCATTCTTTTGAACCAGGGGTCGTCCTTCCATCCGAAATCCCTGAGGATCAGAGGATCCTCATGTCCTTAAGTTAAAACCACGAGTCAACTGATGTGAGGCCAACAATACATATATTTAATTATTATTTACCTCATATTTAATCTTTTCATTATCATTTTTGAGCATTGATTTTATAATTATTCTTATGTTGGGTATTTTTTTTATAGGATTAAAATGGTGTGAAGAGGAAGAAATTTGAAGAAGAAACGAAATAAAAATGAGAAATCATATAAGAAAATCAAGCAGGCAGCTTAATGAATTAAATTCAATATAATAATATATATGAATGTCAAGCGATTGAAGTGAAAATTGGAATGACATAGATGCCACTTGGCAAGCTATGAAGACCAAAGAACAAAACTCAACGAGCAGTGAAGGCGGCTCATCGGCAGTCCAGATATCACACAGATTTTCTTCTCCCAATTTATTTTGGACTCAGTTATTTTATTTGGGTTCTTTTCTACACCTATAAATAGCCCATAAAAATGATTTGTACACAACTTTTGACCTACAAAGAGCTAGGAGCTGCCGTGAAGGCCGGAGAATATTGGTTTCATCTTTTCTTCTCCTTTCTTATTATTTTTACATTTTCTTTGGATGATTTATTATAATTTTTCCATGTCTATGTGGAGTTAAACTTCTCATTCTAGGATTATGGTAGCTTCATGATTATTGTAGTAGACTCTTGATTTGATTTTAAAGATTATCATATTAGTTGTTCTTATATTCTTGTGCTTACTATTTTAATCTTAGCTATCATTAAAATAAATTTATAATCTCTTTGTAAACTCGGAAGAAGAATCAATGGGATAGAACGAAGAATATAGGGAGCAAGGCCTCTCTTTTGTAACATAAAGGGTAGGTTCGCGACTAGGATAAGAATATACCTAGAACACCTTGTTTGGTTTATACAGAAAGATATATAAAAGCGGTTGGAATAAGATGTCACATCCCCGCTCAATGATGTAGTAGTGATGCTATTCTAGATAGGCAATTAGAGGCTCGGAAGATCATAGTTGTAAAATCAACCCCGAAATCAGCAACTAGATAAATAAACAAGTCAATGATATTGCTTACTTAACATGATTGTCAGTGAATCCATATTCCTAGATCGATTTCATCATATTGATTATGTGAAAATCTACTCTTTGTTTGATTAATTGTTCATTAGTTAACTTCTTCTTTTTACTTTGGTTAATAAATATTCTTTTGAGATTTACCGCTTGAATAAATAATTAGATCTAGGTCAATTTAGTGAATAGTTAATCGACAAGTCCCTGTGGGTACGATATCCGGACTTACAATCCTATATTACTTGTACAACTGCGTATACTTGCGTGTGCGTTAGGACGCAACAAGCTTTTGGCGCCGTTGCCGGGGACTTAGAAATTAATTGCTTATCTAGATTAGACTTTTTCAAGTTATTTATTTGAGTTGTACATATTTATTTATTTCTTACATAATTATCTTTTTAGTTTCTCTTGCTTTTCCATCCCTCTTCTTGATATGTTAGCCTGGGATAGATGGTGGTCGAATGATGATGATTCTTGTTATTTTTGCGGGGGACTCCACATTCAGAGTATTTGTCAAAATTTTCTGGGGAGCGAGTGGTGTGCACCTACTCAATCTGCTGAATTGGATACTAGCCAACTAGTGGAGCAGAAAGAGGAATTCCATCCATTCAACTATGCTTTATTCATTAGTGCTGATGTTGAGGAGATGTATGAAAGTGAGCATGTCGTAAATAATGCAAATTTGGAGTTGGGACGTGTTGGACTGCATTCTAATCACTTTGCTACATTATGTTTGAATGATGACATAAAAATTGATTCATTTGAACTGGTGGAGAAGTGTGTAGATGAGGAATAAGGCCCTTACATTCTAAAATTTGCCATACCAAAGAGACAAAATGACATTCCTTACTTAAGGGCCAAGAAGTGCAAGATGCGACATCCTTTGCTTGGTTCCTTCATCTTTATACCACCGCCCCTTGAGCGGAGCAGAAAATTTGATGCAAAGTTAGTGGTGCAATTCATAAATTCTAAGTGAAAAGAAAAGTGGTGAAGTGATGGCGTTGTGCCGCGACGTTAAATCAGACGCTTGTTGGGAGGCAACCCAATTTGTAGTGTAGCTTCTTCTTTTTTATTTTTAGTGTTATTTTTTTCTCTTTGTGTTTTTATTTTTTGCAGATTAGGGAAAGTCTGAGTACCCAAATTTGAAGCTAAGGAGCATGGTTGAGCGTAAGTGTGGGATTGCACAACCCTTGATGATTAATTGAGAAAATATGCTGCTAGCTAGGCCCTAGAGGGCCTCAGGGAGTATCTCTCACCCTTCTTCTTCTTCATTTTTTCTATAAATTGCTTTGGGGATAAAACACGATTTTAAGTGTGGGGTGGGGATTCTTTCGATATTTGTGAGTTTAAGGGTGAGTATGCCATAGGATTTTATTTTATTTGAGAAAAAAAATATAAAAATATTTTTTTTTAGTTTCTAAGCAGCATATCTCATCCACCCCTTGGTTTTTCTTATGGCCACAGTTCTTTTTCGAGGGGAGGCTCTTTCAACCGGGTAATTTTTTTATCTTTTAGAGTAAATTTTATTCCATTTTTTTACTTTTATTTTTGTTATTATTTTTTAAGAGTAGTTTTTTTTAGGAGAGAAAAGAAAAGACCTTTTAACTTGTTTGATAGATAGAAGCAACAATAGGATAGGAGTACACAGGTTCGCAACTGGACTCTTCTCTGACTACTAGCAATTTAAGCCTGATTTTGAGTAGTACTTTCCTGTAAGTACTTGAATTTTAATAAAATAGCAATTTTTTTGACACCTAGGCTCATAGTAGTGACTCTGTATATAACTTATTCTTATTTTGTAGTTTGTTATGACCCTTTCTGTCTTAGAAGTAGAATTGATCTATCGTGATTGAGACTTGTGCCATGTGTGGTGAGGATTTCTTGCATATTCCATATTTTGCATCTTAGTCTAGAGCTTGCCCTGCATGTTATTGAAGCGGAATAAAAAGTGTTGCTCTTGTTAGAAGATGATAACAGGCTTTCTTTGATTTGTCTTGTAAAATTTAGCCTTTTTAGATATTATATCACTAGTAACCCCTTTGAGCCTGTAGCCTTTCATTTGGTAGAAGTATTTTTGCCTTATTTCTTTGGTTGAATCACTAGTTTTTGCACCCTGCTTTCTTGAGGATTGTAGCATAAATTGTGATAAAATTGTTAAATCTGAAGAAAAGGGATGATTGAGTGTAAAAGGTGACCAATGACAGCTACAAAGTGATGAAAAGGCTCTCTTTGAAAGAATGTGACATGAAAAAAAAATTGCATGAAAAAAAAGAAGAGTGAAACATTCTTGATATGATGAGAATACTAGTGAAAATAAATTGAAAAGAGGACTGAAAAAATAAAGTGTTGAAAATAATAGGTGATGAAGTCTAAAAAATTGCAAAGTACTTAGAGAAGTGTAACTCACTATTATATAGTTTTCCTACCCGTCCGCTAGCCAATATTATAACCCGTTAAAGTCCTATTTGATTCTATTCGAGCATGCTTAATTAGCGAAGATGTACATAATGGGTAAGCCTATGGTTCTTTGTGCATACATGTGACTTCTTTTGTGAGTGTGAGAGTTGATCTTTGATGCAAAGTCCTTAATTTATATTCAATTATTTAAATTGAGTGTGTGGACTATTTCTTCTTGTGAGGACACTTGTTTCATGATATATAGGTGATTTTATTAGCTTTCTTTGATGGAGTAGGTGAGCAAACTAAATTTGATGAGTTAGAGTCCTTCTTTGAGGTTAGGAGGTTCAAAATTTATTGTTTATTTGTATATCTTGCATAATGATCGAGAAGTGTACTTGATGTTGTGATTGATTAATGCTTAGCTACCATTAAAATAAATTTATAATCTCTTTGTAAACTCGGAAGAAGAATCAATGGGATAGAACGAAGAATATAGGGAGCAAGGCCTCTCTTTTGTAACATAAAGGGTAGGTTCGCGACTAGGATAAGAATATACCTAGAACGCCTTGTTTGGTTCATACGGAAAGATATATAAAAGCGTTTGGAATAAGATGTCACATCCCCGCTCAACGATGTAGTAGTGATGCTATTCTAGATAGGCAATTAGAGGCTCTAAAGATCATAGTTGTAAAATCAACCCCGAAATCAGCAGCTACATAAATAAACAAGTCAATGATATTGCTTACTTAACATGATTATTAGTGAATCCATAGTCCTAGATCGATTTCATCATATTGATTATGTGAAACCATCCGTGGTCCCTGGAAGTCAAAGTTTTTATAGCTTTTTCCAAATACGTCCCAGGGGTATTTTAGTAATTTCCTATCCTTTGAACTCCTAAGTGAGGTCGTTTTGACCATTTATAGTATGATTTCTAAACCTATTAGCCTAAGTCTCTTCTCATTACCTCATTCATCTCTCAAAAAGGAAAGGAACTCTCTCAAGCTCAAGGTCTCAAGCTCCTAGTCCAAGTCTCCTAATATTTTCAATTTTAAGTGAGTTAACTTCAATCAAGGTATGTGGGTATTAAACAATGGGTTCCTTTCACCCTTGTGCCAAAACCCCTAAATTTTTATTTTGATTTCATGAACTTTAAAATTAGGGTTCTTACCCAATTCTTATGGATTTTGTTATAAATTGTCTTCTCATGATTTTATTATGAAATTACTACTAAATTGCATGATTTTTGTATGGATTTTTACATATGAACTCCTATTTTGAATTGAAGGCTAATTATGGTAAATGATACATGCATGGTTTGATTTAAGAAAAAAATTGGGAGATTTATAACATGTATTCTCATGAAATTTTTCAAGCAAGTACATGCCTAGTTCCTATGTTCTATGAAAATCTATGTTATTATGAAATTGAACTAGTTCCATGCAAATCCCTAAGTTATGAACTATTTTGCAAGACAAGACACCCGATGTACCATCAATGCTGATAAATCACTTTCTAAAATCAAGGTTCGTGAGTAGTATGAAGATCCGGGGTATGAACATGTTTATTAACAAGTTTTGACATCTAGATATGTCACATGTATGTGAGCCTCATATTATATATATATATATATATATATGTTTTGGGAGTAGTATTTAGCACCGAGTTGGACTGGGTGAGAGTACCCTTAGTAACAGAACTACGTGCCACCGTAGGTGCCCTCTGTGGCTTATGACAGGATTCTGGTATGACATGGTTCTAACTTTGGCCGGTTAGGATAACCTTTTTCAGTGTGGGTGCATGACACTGGACTCCATGTAGCTCAGCATGGTTTAATATCGGTTAAGAGAAACTCCCACATGATTATTTTCAAGCTATAAAGTTATATGATATCATACTTCAAATTTTAACCTTGCTTCATGTTTTATGTCTTATATTTGGATAATTCTCTTATGCTATTTCTTTATGAATAAGTTCACCTTAAGCATGTTTTAAGTATGTTTTTATCATGATCATGCATATCTCACATACTCGGTACATCCTATAGTACTGACGTATATTTTGCTCTGCATCCTCTTGATGATGCAGACTCAGGTGTCTCCCATCAGGCTCATGGCTAGACGAAGCTGGATATCTAGTCAGTATTGGTGAGTCCTCATGGTTCGAGGGCCGGTTTCCATTCTAGTTGTGTTGTCTATCTTTTCTTCAGATTATTGAGTCAGTTGGGGTCTTGTCCCATCGACTCTATATGTTGGTTTAGAGGCTTTTCAGACATAGACAGTGTTCAAGTCTACTCTTTGGATTGTACTTCCTATTTGACTTGACTATATATATATGCTTATGTTTCCAAATTCTCTTATTATGCTTCCACTGTGTTAAATTGATATACCTGAGTTATGTTATGACCAAGTGTTAGCTCGGGGCACTCGTGGTCCCGGGTCCTGTATTACGCCCAGGGGTAGCCTCGGGGTGTGACACAATTAGAGGCTCGGAAGACCATAGTTGTAAAATTAACCCCGAAATTAGCAACTAGATAAACAAACAAGTCAATGATATTGCTTACTTAACATGGTTGTTAGTGAATCCATAGACCTAGATCGATTTCATCACATTAATTACGTGAAAATTTGCTCTTTGTTTGGTTAATTAACAAGTTTTGACATCTAGATATGTCACATGTATGTGAGCCTCATGTTATATATATATATATATGTTTTGGGAGTAGTATTTAGCACCGAGTTGGACTGGGTGAGAGTACCCTTAGTAACAGAACTACGTGCCACCGTAGGTGCCCTCTGTGGCTTATGACAGGATTCTGGTATGACATGGTTCTAACTTTGGCCGGTTAGGATAGCCTTTTTCAGTGTGGGTGCATGACACTGGACTCCATGTAGCTCAGCATGGTTTAATATCGGTTAAGAGAAACTCCCACATGATTATTTTCAAGCTATAAAGTTATATGATATCATACTTCAAATTTTAACCTTGCTTCATGTTTTATGTCTTATATTTGGATAATTCTCTTATGCTATTTCTTTATGAATAAGTTCACCTTAAGCATGTTTTAAGTATGTTTTTATCATGATCATGCATATCTCACATACTCGGTACATCCTATAGTATTGACGTATATTTTGCTCTGCATCCTCTTGATGATGCAGACTCAGGTGTCTCCCATCAGGCTCATGGCTAGACGAAGCTGGATATCTAGTCAGTATTGGTGAGTCCTCATGGTTCGAGGGCCGGTTTCCATTCTAGTTGTGTTGTCTATCTTTCCTTCAGATTATTGAGTCAGTTGGGGTCTTGTCCCATCGACTCTATATGTTGGTTTAGAGGCTTTTCAGACATAGACAGTGTTCAAGTCTACTCTTTGGATTGTACTTCCTATTTGACTTGACTATATATATATGCTTATGTTTCCAAATTCTCTTATTATGCTTCCACTGTGTTAAATTGATATACCTGAGTTATGTTATGACCAAGGGTTAGCTCGGGGCACTCGTGGTCCCGGGTCCTGTATTACGCCCAGGGGTAGCCTCGGGGTGTGACACAATTAGAGGCTCGGAAGACCATAGTTGTAAAATTAACCCCGAAATTAGCAACTAGATAAACAAACAAGTCAATGATATTGCTTACTTAACATGGTTGTTAGTGAATCCATAGTCCTAGATCGATTTCATCACATTAATTACGTGAAAATTTGCTCTTTGTTTGGTTAATTGTTCATTAGTTAACTTCTTCTTTTACTTTGGTTAATAAATATTCTTTTGAGATTTACCGCTTGAATAAATAATTAGATCTAGTTCAATTTAGTGAATAGTTAATTGACAAGTCTCTGTGGGTACGATATCTGGACTTACAATCCTATATTACTTGTACGACCGCGTACACTTGCGTGTGCGTTAGGACGCAACATCAACATGTCGGTTCGTCGTTCTGAATTACGGACCATAGAGTGACTCGTGGAGTTGAGTTCCAGCAAGCTCCTAGAAGTGGCACCTGAAACCACAGATCAGTTGACGGTTCGTCATTTCAGTTTATAATCCGTAGACTGACTCGTGGTCTCTGAAGCCGAGTCTTTTTATCAGTTTTTCCAAGCTTATGTCCAGGGGTATTTTTGTAACTTCCCACCCTTTTAACTCTTAAGTGAGGTCGTTTTGACCGCTTTTAGCAGGGTTTCTACCCCTATTAGACTAAGTCTCTCACTATTCCTTATTCTTTTGCCAAAAGAGCAAAAGAACTCCTTCAAGCTCCTAGTCTCAAGCTCCAAGTTCAAGGATCTATTTTTTTTCATCTTAGATCAAGCAAGCTTCAATAAGGTATGTGAATATTCAACAAGGGATTCTTTCACCCTTGTGCCTAAAAACCCCAAACTGTTACTTTGATCTTTCAAGTTATGAAATTAGGGTTCTTACCCAAATAGGGAAAAACTTATGGGTTCAGTTTTAAAGCATCAATTCATGGTTTCTTATCACTTATTTATGATTTATTTGAAGTTCCTTAGTTTATTTTAAAAGCCCATGCATTAAAGATAATTTCTAGCATGATTCCATTGAATTGTATATTTTCAAATAAAAATTGACATGTTTAGATAACATGAACTTGTGTAATTAAGAAATTGCATGCATAATTCTTCAAACTATGAATTTAGAAAGAAAAGTGTATTTTGAATTATGGCTATGCTAAATTTTAAGACTTATGAATTGAAATTGCATGACATTAGATATGTCCTTATTCTTTTCCAACAATTTTGGACATCAGATATATCCCTACATTTTATGGAAGGTTTGGCATCTAGATGTCTACCTAAGTTATGAACAGACTTGACATCAAATATGTCATTAGTTATGATCAGTTTTGGCATCAGATATGCCCCAGTATTATATGAGCTTCACCGAGTTGGATGGGGTGAGAGTACCCATAGTCCCAGAATTATGTGCCCCCGTAGGTTCATAAGTCCCCTCTTTTGGGCATTAGAATTAGTGATCACGCCATTGCTATGAATTTATACCCTGGCAAGGTATATTGGGTCCTCTCGATGGGGAGGATACATCGGATTTCATGTAGCTCACATGGTCTATGTCGGTTAAGAGAACCTCCAACAGAAATAGTTTCATCTTTTTAAAAAATGTATTTGACTCTTGCTCAAATTTCAGACTTACTACTTATGATTATGTTTTTAGCTTATGATATTGCATTGAGTCATTTACATTACAGTTTTACCGTTATTGCATGATATCAATTTTTATAGCATATCTAGCATGTTTACTTCAGATTGTGCATATCTCACATATTCAGTACATCCTATAGTAGTGACGCATATCTTGCATTGCATCCTCTTGATGATGCAGATTCAGATTTCTTTCCTCAGACAAGTGGCTAGAGATCGCAGGCCATTCAGCTAGTGTTGGTGAGTCCTCATCTCCCGAGGACCAGTTCTTGAGCTTAGACTATTATCGTCCTTTCAACATTTAGAGTTAGCTGGGGTCTTGTCCCAGTAACTCCTTATGTCATATGTAGAGGCTTTTCAGACATAGATAGTGTTCGAGTCTCTCTTCGGATTATGTTTCATCTTGACTTTATCTTATATGGATTGGGTTTCCTAACTTCTTAATTATGCTTCCGCTATGTTTTCTTACGACTATCTGAGTTATGCTATGATCAAGGGTTAACTTGGGGCACTCACGATCCCAGGTCCCGTGTTATGTCTAGGGGGTAGCCTCGGGGCGTGACAAACTTGGTATCAGAGCCTCAGGTTTAAGAGATCTAGGGTGTCTGCAAGCTGCATCGAGTAGAGTCTCTTTCATGTGTTTTAAGAGCACCACACTTATGAGAGGGGAGCTACGAGATGTCTTAGAAAAATCTTCACTTCTTTCATGATCAACATCGTGCGATAGAGTTTAACTCTATTACTTCTCTAATCCAATCTTTATGCATTTCAGATTATGCCTCTTCGCCATTCCATGCCTCGCAGTGCCACTCGAAATGCTAACCCTCTGATTCCCGACCCCGAGGTCACTAATGAAGAGTTCAGGAATGCCATTCATATGCTAGCTCAAACTATGGCGGCTCAGGCCAATCAACAGGCTCCTATCCCTTCCCACCCTCAAGGTGGAGTAGCGGCCCGAGTTTAAGATTTCATTCACTGCCTGTAGTCAATACACATACACATAAAACCATCATTCTTCTTTACAAACAGAACCATAGCACCCCATGGAGATACACTCGGTCTAATGAACCCCTTACTCAAAAGATCCTGGAGCTTCTCTTTAAGCTCCTTCAACTCAGCTGGTGCCATCTGATATGGCAGAATAAAAATGGGGTGAGTGCCCGACTCAATATCAATACCAAAGTCAATATCATGATTAGGAGGAAGGCCTAATAGATCAGTAGGAAACACATTTGAATACTCGCAAACCACAGAAACTGACTTAACAGAGGGTGTGGTGGCACTAGAATCATAGACATAAGCAAGATAACCCAAGCACCCCGTCCTAACCAACCGCTGGGCTATCAGAAAAGATATAACTCCTCTTCGCATATAGCTATCGGTATCCCTCCATACAATAGGAGGGATACTAGGCATACGTAGAGTAACTGTCTTGGCAAAATAATCCAAGACCGCATGATAAAGAGATAGCCAATCCATGCCTAAGATAACATCAAAATCAACCATATCCAGCACAATCAGGTCTACCCAAGTGTCGTACCCCAGGATAGTCACTACACAAGCCAAATGTATATGATCCACTACTAAGAAATCTCCTACTTGGGTAGATACATGCATAGGCACATGCAATAACTCACAACCAGACTTCAGACGAGTAGCATAATAAGTAGACACATAAGAGAATGTAGAACCCGAATCAAATAATGCAGAAGCTGACTGATGACAAATGAAGATCGTACCTGTGATGACATTATCTGAAGCCTAACCCTCTGGCCAACTTGGAAATGCATACATCTGGCTTTGTCTGCCACGACCACTTCGAGCACCCTAGGGACCACCCTTACTACCCTAGGTACCACCTCTGGCCGGCGACACTAGAGCCCTGAGGTCTAAACTAGCTACCCCTGCTAACTGTCATGTCTAAATCTAGGACAATATCTAGCAAAATGGCCCAGCATACCACACTCATAACAACCTCTGCCCGCTAAAGCTCATGAAGAAGAACCCCACTGAACCGAACTGGCCACCACGACTTAAATACCCAAAATATGTACCGCGAGAAGTCTGACCTAAACTCTGGCTGCCCTGACCACTCTAACCCGGATACCTACTCTCAGAAATCTGTAGTGCCACCTGAACAAGCCTTCTAGGCTGAAATGCTGGGGATGGACTCTATCGGTGTACCCTCTACTTTGGGACTGTAACCCACTGAATCCACCTTGATGGTAGGGCCTCCTATTGATGCCTCATAATAACTATACTCGATAGTACGGGTATGATAAACAATGATAAGAAAATTAGCCTCTAAAGCCACCAACTGCTCTGTAGCCAACTAAAGCTGTACATTCAAATCCTTAACAAATCGGTGAACCCGCTCGTGCTCTATAGGCAGAATCATAGTGGAATGTCTAGCCAACTCATAGAAATGAGCCTCTTACTCAAAAAGAGTGATAGATCCCTAATCTAACCTAGAGAACTTATCTCTCAACCTCTCTCTCATGCTATGCGGTACATACTTCTCCAAGAAAGCCTTAGAGAACTGAGCCCAAGTCATCAAAGGTGACCCAGCTAGCCTGCAAGAAACATAGGACCTCCACCGCTGCTTTGTTGTGCCATCCAACTAAAATACGGTGTAATCTGCTCTGTTGACTCTACTAACCTAAGGTTATGCAACCTCTCCTAGCAAATAATCAAGAACTCGTGAGCATCTTCCCCTGGAGCACCAGAAAACCTCGGTGGACCCAGCTGATTGAACCTACATTACATCTTTTTCTCCTCAGAAGACATGATTGACCTAGCTACTAAAGGCTGAACAATTGTCAAAATAGGTAACACCTCTAATCAGGGAGCCAAAGTACCAGGCTACGCTCCTAATCCCTGTGCCACTGCCTGGGTTGAAGTCTGAGCCTCATCTTGAATTTATGAGCCGCTAGGAGTATTAGGTGAAGCTCGAGCTATGACTTGACCTCTAGAACACCAAGAAGATGAACCAAAGTGTCCTACAAGATTGGTGTAGTCACAAATTTTGCCGGACGCTAGGCTGGCCCCATGCCCTTCGACTCATGCTGAATATCCTCTAACTCAACTGTTGGCTCTAGGGATGGCACCCTAGCCTGGGCTCAAGCTGGCACTACAGCCTGTGCCCTACCTCGACCTCTGGGTCGACCTCTGTCCCATCCACTAGCTGAGGCTCTAGCTGCTAGCACAGGCGCCTCATCCTCACCTATTGTTGATCGCATCTGAACTATCTAAGAAAGAGTAAAACAAATAAAATTTCAAAGTTGATAGATCAAAGGACGCACTATAAGGAACCAATAAATATGGAAATGTTTCCTTAGAATGCGTTACAGCCTCCCACAAATAGGATATTGGTGTCATCGTATCAATCCGCGAGACTCTACTAGACACTTGCTCTTGTACTGGTAAGACCGGTGAACCTAAAGCTCTGATACATGCTGTCACGATCCAAAATTGGGTAATGATGGTGCCTACTAAACCCCCGTCCCCCAGTAGGAAAGCCAAAACCCAATAACGATACTACAAATGAAACTAATACAGATAAAGTAGAAGTAAGAAACCAGATAAGAAAGGGCCACAAGTATAGGTATATACATAATTATAATAAATACACAAAATGGGCCCTGAAGAGACCAAGAAGGATGGTATAAATACATAAGAACCAAACTTTGGACTTGGTATCACCGGTTTAAGAGCATCTAAACTACATAAATAATGCTATACAAAGTGCTATTATCTATCAAAATGCAAAATAAAGACAACATGTGCAGAGGAAAAACAGTAAATTTTCAGATACCAGGAGCTCACCATGATCTGAACAACAACTGGCTTCGAACGAGTAGAAGATCAGCGAGGGTAGCTCATACTAGGTGCTCCATCAGAAAAAAGATGCAAAAATATGGTATTAGTAGCAAAACATGGAGTACTTAGTAGGTATCATAGGCAGACCGAGCTCAGAAGATAATATATAATATAAGGAATATGAAGGTAAACCATAAATGAAAACGATCCTACAATCTCCTACAACATAGTATAATGGTGAAGATAATAATAACAAAGACAAGAATAAACACTTTAATACAAATGGAGGAAAAGGTAATGCAGTATGGGATGCTATGATGCAGTATGCGGCCGATGTAGTAAAAGCCTAGAATCTTACCTCGAACCCACCCAAATTCTCACATCAGATGTAGAAACTAAAACTAACATAGAAAAGGGCCAGAATCTTACATCGGACTGAGTAGTAGAAATGGACTAGAATCTTATATCGGATTGAGTAGTAACAATAAGACAGTCTTTCCATCTCGATAAAATTAATGAGAAAAATGTGCAATCATTTCTATAATCTGAAATCATAATATTCTAGTGAAAATCTCTTTCGAAAACTTAAAATCCAGTAATTTCCTTAAGCCAAGCCAATAATCATCAATATGCATGTATAAATATATACGAACCACCATGAGTAATATAGAGATAACATCCGGGGCAAAACACCTTCCAAACAACACAACTAACTTGGAACTCCGCCTAATCTCAAGCTTTGGCCTCGAGCCCATAGTTACACGGTAAATAAAAAGAGAACACAAAAAATAGCGCAATAAGGCAAAATCAATAATAAAAGCCTACTCTTCCAGAAAATCCTCCTTTAACCTATACTAAGGATTCTAGCCTATCCATACTAGAGCTACAACAACCTGAACTAAGGATGAACAAGATACTCCTATTCTACAATCCCAGAAATGGCCAATAAT
Organism: Jaltomata sinuosa; assembly: GCA_003996215.1. Classification (NCBI taxonomy): domain Eukaryota; kingdom Viridiplantae; phylum Streptophyta; class Magnoliopsida; order Solanales; family Solanaceae; genus Jaltomata; species Jaltomata sinuosa. The sequence continues at coordinate 127,361 of QJPP01002975.1, read as the reverse complement.
TTAGAAGAAGGATTTTAAGCTTAATTCTTCCCTACCACCTACACTAACATTCATTCAACTTATAAAATATAAATCTGGCCAAGCTAAGTCTAAAAAAGGTAAATTGTAACCTACCTTGGGGCTGAACTACAATCACAAATCGTCACTCGAGATCGTTTCCCTTTCAGAGTACTTCAGAATGCTGCCATACTATCACAAATATAATCTAGGCATCAAGGTTAGAACAATGACACCCATATTGGTATAAAGAATTTTGGGCTAGAAATTGGGTCGAAAATTGACCCTCAGGGCCTGCTAATAAAAACTAAAACAAAAATTGTAATTATGTTCCTAATGGGGTCCTAAATCTATGTCCAAAATTTGGGCACAAACGAGACATATTTCGAGGCTCAAAACAGCCTCGAAGCTCACTTTGATCAAAAAAGTTAAATTAGAGAACTAAACATGGAATTTAAAGACGTAAAATGCATAAAACTAATGGGAAAAGAGTGGGGTAATGCAAAGAACTTACCCAAAAGAAGTTATTATTACAAATGGTCAAGAAATGGAGTTTTTAAGCTCAACAATGGAGGAAAATCGTGTAAAGTGTGAAGAAAATGAAGTTGAGCAATATATATAGCTGCCAGGGGTCCTTCATCGTGAATGCAAAGGACTCTTCAGAAACGCGAAGAAGCATCAGGGGACTCATCGCTATTGCAATGGTCCTCTTTGCAAACAAGAAGAAAGGACCCGAACCAGGTCCACCAGCCCCTTCTTCACAAATGCGACAGTCAGCTCACAAATGTGATGGTTAAATTTCCTAACCTTCGTGATCGCGAGGCCCCATCGCGAATGCGATAAAGTCCCTGTAGAGGCACCAGTAATATCACACCAGCAATAACAAGGACACTAAAAGGTTTCTAAATAGGCCCTTGGTATTTGTTTAGAATCCTGTGAACACTAATTAAACATTCTGCCCAACTGGAAATGACATTCCAGACTCAACATAATTATCAAAATGACTAACCAAGGTCGTCTTGATGAAATGTTGACCAAAGTCAACACTCTGCCGATTTTACCTAAAAGTCACTCAAGTATCCAAAATGAGTCTGAAAGTCTCGAGACCCATACTAAAGATCCCATTATCGCAAAGTCCATATTTTAGAGCTAACAATGCTGGCAAAATTTTCATCTGAGTCCGTTTACTCCAAATGTTGATCAAAGTCAAAACTTTCAACTTTAAGAGTTCCAAAATAGGGAAACTCTTCTAAAACTCGACTGAATGCCTAGGAAAGTATGGGACCTATCCCAGCAGGTCAAATTAACTCTGTAGAAGCTATAGAAAGGGCCAAAATGGTAAAAATGCATTAATATAAGAAAATAACCATGAGGGTCATTACACATCAATGTGTGTATTACACTCTCCTTATTGTTTTACTTAATGTCAAAAAAGTATCAAAATGACACTGTGAGACCCTACTATGATTGTTTAAAATGGACAAGGTCTACTTGAGTTGTCTAACTGAAAGTTGATGTCAACTTTAAGGGGCTGGCGATGGGTTCCGCCTTAAATTTAAATTTAAACATTGATTTAGTGTTTTCTTTAAAAATCTCAAAGCTCCATTTTTGGTTCCTAGAAAAAGTTGATATAAATAAAGTGGGTCTTCTTGATTTGGTGTTATTTGATTAAATTGATGATTGGGGACCGATTGTATTGGTGTTTGGAGGCTTTATAAAATTTATTATTATTTGAAACATATTTAGTGTGATTTGATCAAATTGAAATTGAAAATTTAAAGAACACCTTGTTGACAACACATACAAATCATATGCCAAACTGCTAGTATTTATAAACAATTTAATAAAATAGGTCAATGGTAGATAACCTACAAAACTGATATTTTTTATAAACAATTTAACAAAATAGGTCGAAGGTAGATAACCTACATTCATGTCAGTGAAAGATCCAGAATTTTCACCAATGGGATTCAAAAAATAAAAATATAATGTCTGGGATTTAAACTTAAAATCTCAAAGTGCATTTTGAACCCTCTAAACCATTAAGCCTACCTTTAGTCTTGTGTTTAGTAGATTTAAAATTTATATATATACATAAAAAAATTAAAAAATATTTCATATATATAACATATTTTTTTACTGAGGGGATCGAGCGAAAGACCTCTTGTAATGACTTATTCTATCCTTATAGTGTGGTTTGGAGTTTTTGGATAGAGTTATCCCTAGGATGAGAATTGATAAAATATCAAGTTAGGGTCGATTTTGACGAATATACGATGATGTGTGCCTTAGAGATGAATTATTTCTCATGGTGTAATATACTTGATAGGGTGGTACCCATTGATGGATAGTCGACTGGTGTAGGGTCTCGTAGGAAATTTTAGGATGATAAATGGATTCATAGAACTCGGGTTCATAGGTCCCCGTTCGTAATGTCTTGAATCAAAGTGTGTATTATGAAATAGGGAGTTTTGGAAAAAAATTCGAGTTTTTGATTTTGGGACCACTGCAGCAGATGAAGTCCCGCTATAGCGAGCCTACTGTAGCAACACAGTTTCACCCCAGCGAGCCTGAAAAGTCATCAAAGCTCATCGTAGCGAACCTAGTTTCCAAATATTGACAAAAGTCAACCATATCAACTTCGAAAACCTTCCAAAATGAAAAACACACGTAAAACTTAATTAAATACCTCGGAAACCATGCCATCCACTCTTGCAGACTACAAATACCACAATATAACTACGGAGAGGGGTAACATTATCAAAATGCATAAAAATCTAAAAATTATTGTGAGGGTTGTTACGCAAACCTTTGTATATAGATGATTTCTTCTTAAAATTCAACTTTGAGCATATATTTAGTCTTCTCTAGATGACGAATATCTGTTAGAGTGTTCTTGGGTAGATTTGCAGTAGGTTGCCTGGAAGTTGACTCAAGCAGTCAAATTTTGACTTTGTCCGGGATCACAAAAGGTTGAAAATGGATGTTTTGAGGTTTTGATCATTGTGAGCATGATCTCAAATAGATGGAGGTCATTGAAGATCTTTTGTAGCATTTTAAGCATTTCAAGTGAAGTAAAGGTTGTCATTTTAGAGAAAAGTGAGACTTTAACTTCTTGAATACTTATTTTTCCAATGTCATAATTTAGAACCTTCATTATTTGATTTTGAATCACCTAGTGTGTTATGGGGTGAGTGAATTATAGGTCATGTATATGATTTTATGATGATTATTGTGATTTTGAGTTGTTTCTATAACACCTTCTATTCTTGAGATGAACTTCTACTCATGTGTCATGAGCATATTGAGCCAAACCTGGAAGAATTTTGCGGTTCTTAGGTGTTTAGAGGACCTATTTATGCTTGGTGAAGTGTTATATAAGTTAGAGTTGATCAAAATTTGAAAGGACAAAGTTTGAAAGTGTTAAGCCAAGTATGTTGTGAGGTATGACCATAGGTTGCATGTACGGGTCGTACATTGGTCATGAGTGGACTATGGTATGAAAAAGCTATTAGTTGGGAGGGGAGGATCCATTTACGGACCATATATGGCATTCACAAGCCGTAGGTGGAAGATGGTGCAAGTACGAATCATTTATCATGTTCTCACAAAATGACCTAACTTTAAATGAGTGTAGGTCTCAATCTACGAGGAATTAGAGGGTGTTCTACCTACTAGATTAAATCTCTTTGAGTCTAGTTTTCAGCAAATCAAATCGTTTGTCAATATAAGTTTTGTACAAAAAGTTATGTACGTTCTAGTAAAGTGTGGAACCCAGACATGGAGAAATACAGAGAAGAAAATGCAGCGCCCATGTCACCGTCTGGCGATGCATATGACCCTAAATTCGAAAAAATCAAATAAAAGTATTATAACCCCTCCAAACCTTCATGTTTCATTCTAACTCCTTCCTACTCTTTGAAGACACCTCAAGGACACTCTCTCCCAAGATTTCTCCCCCCATATAAGGTAAGTAATTTCACCATTGTTTTAAGGTTAAAACTCATCATCTTAACACTTGAATTAACATCTTCTACCCATCGAATTCCTAGAATTTCAAGGTCTTTTCAATGATTTAAATAAAGATTTTTGTATGGGTTTTTTCTTAGAGATAAGACTACACCCCCAATCTCTCATTGCTGACTAATTGGTGATAATGAGACTACGATTTTAATGTTGGTATGTCATAAGTCCTTGTTTTGAATATTGTAGTGAATAAAAAAATAATTTTAATTAAGGACTGATTAGTTGATAGTATGTTGTTGATCTCTTGAGTTATAAGGGGAGATTTTACACACATATGAATGATTGTTGTATCATTATTGGCAAGAGTATGGATGTGTGATGTATCGAGATTTCATGACACTTTTTATGCTTAAAACCAAGGATTTTGGAAGTTGCTGAGTGTGTTTTTGTTAGATATGATATTTGTTTGCTTTATGTGTAGGGAAACTAATTTTTGATGCAAAGTTGTGATTTTTGGTGAAAAATAGTGTCTCATAAGCCGTGAGGGAAGTCGTGAGATCCTTCTAAAGAAAGATGCAAGTATATTGTACCCGTAGGATGCCTTCGACGGACCGTGAGATGTGCCACCAGACATCAAGTCCAAGTTGTCACTTTTTCTGGAGAACTGTGTAACCAAAATCTCAATCAACGATTGCCTCTGATGGGCTGTGAAATATGCCATGAGTCATCGCCCTAAGCTGTGATATTGTCACGACCTAATTTCTCAGTCATGATGGCACCTACAACCCTTCAGTAGGCGAACCAACCCCGTAGCCCAGAACGGATAGTAATGGGCTACAATCTAACATATTAAGCAAAAGAACAACAATAAATGCAGAAGCAAGCGATAAGTAAAGAAAGTAGATACAGGAATATATATATATTTATATGCGGAAGCTAAACCAAAACCTCAAAACCTGGTATCATAGTATAGAGCCATAACTACATCAGCGGAGTACAACGATCCAAAACAATTTATATACAGATGTCTCCAAATGGTAATAGAGTACATAATACAAAAGATAAACTAAAGCTAAGCTCCGATCGCCAAGAGCTCACCCTCCGTCTAAAGTATCCCAAAATAGCTCCTCGCACGGGTCTCTAATGAGCTAATGATGATGGCCTACACTAGGATCTGTACCATAAGATGCAGTGTAGTATGAGCAACAATTGCAAAGCAACCGGTACCCAGTAGGTATCATAGGCTGACTGGGCACATATAAGATAAAAAAATAGTAATAGGCAGAATAGAAACAAATAGTCACCGAAAACAACGGAGAAGCACACAGAAGCTAGCACAGAAGGAAGACAACGAAAAGTAACCAACAAGGCTAGCAAGTAAGATATATACTACAGGCACAGACGAAAGTAAGAAAAGATGCACCAGGGATTCTCGCAATAAGAAGTATATAAAGAGGGATTTAGAAAGTAGGCGGTATACCGATAACCTCAAATAAGTAGAGAAGGAGGAGAAAGATAACTGTAATCATGCTCGAATACAAGATACAATAACCCAAATAAACCTACTAACCTCGAGTCAAGAACTAACAACGAGAACCCAAGCACAACTTAGTCTTTATCCAAAGTCAAAAGAACCACAATAGAAATCAATAGTAACAATAAGTCTACCTACAGTCCCATGGGCGCCCATACACCCAAGGGACACAAACAAGTGAAGACAAACCCTCCGGCATCCCATACTACCAGAGCGTACAATCAACAAATAGCAAAAAAGGGTGGTACCTCACACAAATGAATGATATGATATGATATGATATGCCGAACTAAGTGTAACCACAGTTTTATATGTTACCCCCTCCGGTGCCCCAAAGCTCCAATAAAGGCAAGATCCATGGAAGGAATTCTCCTGAGTACCTCTACTCCGCTGTACACCCCTCCTTTCGGTCACCTTTTTGCCCGTAGCACTTAGTCCGGAAGGACAGGGTCCATGGAGGTCTACTCGTAGACCACATACTACACTCAAACCTCAAGATATCAGTCCAGAGTGCCACTGGATCCAAACTAGTACTCAAATGCTCAACGTGCATGCCTGAATTCTATCCATGTCTAAATGAATGAAATAAGTCTCATAAACCTCCTTCAAGGTTGCCCGGGCATATCCAGGTCTAAAATAATAGTAAAACAGTTTGATGCTTGGCCTTACAGAGTCTAAATATCATTTTTCATTAATAACAGAGTCAATCAAGCACCTCGGTCCAACCGGGTCTATTAAATAGCATGAAAACTGAGATATCTCTCTCTTTTAACTTTTATTACCCCAAGAAGATCCATAAGGAAATTTCCAAACCATTTCATTATCAATTTTTACCGAAATGGGCCCCCATGGGCCATGCAAGATTTTAGAAATCATCAATAGTAGGCCCGAAGCTAAAACCATAGTAAAATCAAGTAGAAAAATCCTTTATATGCATGATAATGGCATGCTCAATCCCAAACAGTAGCCCAATGACTCACAATCAACCTATCGGCCCTGTACATGCTCCAATCATTCTACAGCACAGATAACTAGCTCTATAATAATAATAAAAATGTTCGGGACTCACGAAGATTCCCAATATCCTACCATCTATGTTCCAGAGTCAATATAAGGCCTCACAGGACCACAAGGGTGGTAATATCATCTATCACAAGTACTATAACCATCGGAGGAAGAAAATGAATCAGACATGAATAAAGAGGTCAAGGTCTGTGGTGCCAACTAGTAAACCCAACGCAAGGATGCCCATTAATACAATTTTATTCTATATATGCAAACTCTAAAGAGTTTAAACCGTAACCTACCTGTCGTCCAATGGCAAGATGCTGGGACAATCATATCCAAACCCGAATCACTTTGAGAAGCGCCGAATGATAATCAAACTATCAAAATCATAAATAATATATCAAAATGAGTCTAACGACACCCATATCACTATAATAATAGTTGGTCAAAATTCAGGTCACCTACGGGCCCGTGGGCCCTGCAACCCAAAGCCAAAAATGAAGAAGCGCACAATGATCACCACACCCAAGGTGTGCATGCTCAGATTGTAGAGAGAATTTTTTCCAAGGAAATGGCTCAAACCCGCTTGCCAACTATAAGAACCATTGAAGAATCAAATGAGAGAATTAGACAGAATAAAGAGGATAAAACTTATAATTTATGTTGGAGGAACGATCAAGGCCAAGAAATTTTGCACCCAACACCAAATATTGATTAAATACCGAGTTTAGACAAGTTTGGAGCTGTTATCAACAGAGATTTCACATTTGGAGTGAAGAAGATGAAGTTAAGAGTTTATATACTGCCCAGGGGTCCTTCATCGCGATCGCGAAGGGACCCCTCGCGGTCGCGAGGACCACGCTGGCTAGACCATCGTGATCACGAGTACTAGCTACGCGGTCGCAAAGAACAAAGGAGAAGGAGCTTCATCACGGTCGCAACAAAATACATCGCGATCACGAAGAGCAAGGAACCAGGTGCTTCATCGCAGTTACGAGGGAGGAGGCTCGCGATCGCGATTAAGGCTTGAGGCCTGCCCCTGCAACAACAAAAATCTACACTCTTTGAAAACTCCACGGGGCATTCCGAGCACAATCGAAAACCGATATTCAAAAACCAATAACGCTATCAAAGTGGAAATGACATTCTAGACTCAACAAAATCGATGAAATTTCCATACGAGGTCGATAGCATTGAAAGGGGGGCCCATGCCCAAGAACTAACTTAGGCCAAACTTTCCAAAATGGAACACCAAGGCCTAAAATGAGTCTGGAAGCCTCGAAACCCGAACCAAAGGTCCCTCTAGCCCAAAGTCAATATTTTAGAGCTAATAGCACTGCCAAAATTTCCATCCGAGGCCGTCTTCTCCGAATGTTGACCAAAGTCAAACTTTCAAGTTTAACTTAGCTAAAACTCAAAAACCAAGACAAAACTAAACCAAAAGCTCCCAGAACCCGAACAAGGGTCTATCAAGACCAAAATCCACACTCCGGAGCTAATGGAACTGTCGGAATTCAATTCCGAGCATGTTTATCAAGAATGTTGACTAAAGTCAATGATATTCTAAGTTAAGACTCTAAAATAGGAAAATTGTTGAAACAACCAAATGAACGATCAGGGCACCAAATCAGCGGTCCCAACAAGTCATAAATGACTTGGGGCCACTACAGGAAAGCTCTAATAGTACAAAAAGCATAAACACGAAGATGACCGGAAGGGTCATCACAACAACCACTATTAAAAAGACTTTTGTCCTTGAAAGTGAAATAGAAGGGAGTACCTGAAGGCTCAAACAACTACGGATACTGAGCACACAACTCACTCTCGATATCTGAAGTAGCCTCCTCGACCGAACGATGCCTCCAATGAACTTTCATAACCAGAATCTCCCTAGATCTCAATCTCCTGATATCTCTGGCCAGAATAGCTATTGGCTCCTCAAAAAAGGATAAACTCTCATCTAACTGGATCGAATACTAATGCAACATATGAGACTCATCTGAAACATACTGGTGAAACATCGAGATATGAAAAACTGGATGCATAGCTAAAAATATAGGAGGCAAGGATAACTCATAGGCAACACTACCAACCCTCCGGAGAATCTCAAACGACCTAATGAACCTGGGGCTAAGCTTGCCCCGCCGACCAAATTTCATCACTCCCTTCATGGGTAATACTTGAAGGAATACCAAATCACCAACACCAAACTCCAAGGCATGAAGTCTATGATCAGCATATCTCTTTTTCCTACTCTGAGCTGCTCTAAGACTATCCTGAATCACGTGGACCCGGTCTAAGGAATCTCAAAGCAAGTCTGTACTCTAAGGCCTAGACTCCAAACCATCAACCAACCAACCGACGATCTGCAATACCTACCATACAACACCTCAAAAAGTGCCATGCCAATGCTAGAATGGAAGGTATTATTATACACAAACTCGGCCAAAGGCACAAACTAATCCCAAGAACCTCCTAAGTCAAGAGCACAAGTTCAAAGCATGTCCTCCAGGACCTGAATGGTCCTCTCGGACTGGCCATCTATCTGTGGGTCGAAAGTAGTACTAAGTTGAACCTCTATACCCAAATTTTGCTGAATAGACCTCCAAAACTGAGATGTGAACTGAGTGTTGCAGTCTGAAATGATAGAAGATGGGACTCCGTGCAACCGAACAACCGAACAACCTTACGAATGTAAATTTGAGCTAACCTCTTAGCACCGTTGGAAGTCTGAACCAGCACGAAGTGGGCCGACTTAGTTAGCCAATCCATAATCACCTAAATGGAATTAAAACCCCGGGAAGTACGAGGCAAATCAACCATAAAATCCTTGGTAATCACTTCCCACTTCCACTCAGGAATGGGAAGTTGCTGCATCAACCACCAGGTCTCATGTGCTCGAACTTTACTTGCTGACAGTTCAAGCACCAAGATACAAACTCTGCTACGTCCCGCTTCATACCACTCCATCAGTAAAGCTGTCTCAAATCTCTATACATCTTCACTGCGCTAGCATGAATAGAGTATCTAGAATAATACACCTCACGAAGTATCAACTAAATCAAATCTCCAACCCTCAGAACACAAAGACAACTATCGAACCTCAGAATACCATCAGAACCCAAAGTAGCCAGGCTGGCCTCACCCCAAACTACCTGATCATGAAGGTCACACAAACTCTGATCCTCAAACTGTCGGCTCTGAATCTGATCAACTAGAGTAGAATGAACCTTAATACTGGCAAGAACCCTGCCAGGATCCAACAAGTCAAGCCTAACCAAATGGTTAGCAAAGGAATGAATGTCCAAGGCCAACGGCGCTCAGAAACTTAAGGTGAAGCTAAGCTACCCATACTCACTGCCTTCTGACTCAAGGCATCTGCTACCATATTTTCTTTGCCCAGATGACAAAGAATAGTGAAATCATAGTCCTTCAGTAGCTCAATTTATCTCCTCTGTCTCGAGTTCAGCTCTCGCTGACTCGTAATGTACTGAATACTATGATGATCAGTGAATATCTCGCAATGAACTCAATATAAGTAGTGCCTCTAGATCTTGAGCGCAAAGACTATCGCTGCCAACTCCAAGTCATGAGTGGGGTAGTTATGCTCGTGAACCTTTAGCTGCCTCGACGCATATGCTATCACTTGACCCTGCTGTATCAACACACAACCAAGACCGACCGCGAAAGCATCATAATATACGACAAAATTCTAATCCTCAAACAACAAAGTCAAAACTGGAGCTGAAGTCAATAAGGCCTTAAGCCTCTAGAAGCTATCCTCGCACTGATCCGGTCACTGAAAGGGAACATCCTTCCTAGTCAGCATAGTCAAGGGTGATGCTATAGAAGAAAATCCCTGAATGAACCATCTGTAGTAACCCGCTAACCCAACAAAACTGCGAACCTTGGTAGCAGTAGTAGGTCTAGGCCAATCACGAACGGCTGAAATCTTACTTGGATCTACTCTAATCCCATCTTTAGACACCACGTTGATACGCCCAAATTACAACTCCAATTAAGAAGCATAAGTGGTAGTCATCAAATATAGAACCCAATTAAGGTTGGGGTCGATCCCACAGGGAATAAAGTGTAAATTAAGTCGTTAGTAATTTAGTTGACTAGTAATCGATAGTTTCCGGTAATTTGGGGAGGGGTTTAAATGTCAATTTCGCACAAGTTAACTAACAAGCAGCAAATTTTCAAGAGTTTATAATCAATGTGAGAATGAACTAGGGAAGTGTTCACCATGGCGTCGTAACAATTTCGACTCAAAGCTTAACCGGGTTCTTTCTATATGTATATCATGATGTGATTGAATTGATGGTATCATCTAAACGTTTCTCAACCAAATAGACGAATTTCCTTTTCAATTCTCTCGAACTTGAAAAGGTGAACTTTCTTATTTCAATCCTAAACATCAAGTAGATTAATCTAGTTACAACATTAATCATAAGACGAGAGTTGGTAGTCTCAAATCCTCGTAGTTAATCAAATTTCTCGATTTTAATCTCTTTGTTCAAGCAAATCAAACCTAGGTATGTTCTAATGTTTGCAACCATTAGAAAACGTAAATAACGAATGATTAACCACGTGACAACATATAAATTGAACCCAATGCTACCCAAAATATATATTGCTACTTTTGCCATGGCTCCCACAACCCTAGTTGTGGAAAATTAGCTACTCATGCTATTAAAGAAATAGAAGAAAATCATATTCATAATAAGAGAAGGATTCTTACAAATAGTATGAATTTTACTTCGATTATCCAAGAACAAGAAGCCAAAAATCCCAAGAGTAATCGAAGAAGAAGAAAGAAACGTGTATGTCGTATTTTTCCTCTCAAAAAGTCGCTCAAAATAGTCTCTAGAAATATTGGGTAATGAATAATAAAATAACCCTAACACAGGGTATTTATAGTAGTCCAGGAAATAAAGTCCAAAAATAGAATTTTCAAAATCCCGCTTTGCCTTGACGGGTCACCTGACGGACCGTCATGCATGTGACTGGCCGTCACTTGAGCCGTCACAACTAAACAGTGAGCTCCCAGGCAAATCTTCAGGTAAGTCGTCCAGCAGGTGATGACTTACAGTGTTTTCTATTTTATCTTGGTGGCCTGGGTGACGGTCCGTCAGGCCAGTGATGGGCCGTCAGATGGGCCGTCACTCCTAGGCAGTGCTCGATGAACTTGCTGTCTCGTTCTGATGTCCTGGCTGACGGCCAGTCACAGGTTTGACAGTCAGTCATGCCAGCCATTAGGCTTAACCAATTGAGGTTTTTGAACATTTTTTCTTCCGTTTCCATCTCTAGCTCCATTCCCTGCAAATATAACAATAAAACATCAAAAACCACAAAAGTTGCTCGAAAACTCGCGAGTATACTTAGTTAAAGGCGTCAAATGTGCCGTAGAATCCCGGCACATCAACACCCTCAACTTAAAACATTCGCTTGTCCTCAAGCAACATGACAACAAAAATAAAATGACGACTCAACTAAGAATACAAACACATATCTCTAGCAAATCATGGCCACTCAATAGTCTATTAAATTTAAATCAAGCCCCACCGGTAACACACAAATTTATGAAAAGCTAACTTGTAAGGATCCAAACATGTCATTCCGAATTGATAGAATATTCTGCATACACACACAACAGCTATCCCAACAGTCAGTAGATAATACAGAAATCCCGGTGCCCTCACCACAAAGAAGTCCCACACACAAGATTTGGGATTAGGTAAGGCGCTCACACTCATAAACAATTTCAAACAATGCACATGCGATGCCATAAGCTTGCCCTTGCTATTCTATTTTAGTTTTCAGAAAGCCGCTTAGGATCACTACAAGACTTGTTTTGGCTTGTAATGAGGCTTTGGGTGCAGGTAGGATACATTTAGGAGTTAGTGACTAAGTCCTCCTTGGAATCACCGACCTAATATTTCCACTTAACTTTACTTCGTCCATCCTTATTCACCTTTTTATTCCCTTCTTTCTAGCTACAGGTGCGGCCTCTTTATTTTGACAATTCTTTTTCATCTCTTTTTCGTTTCTTTTTCTTTGTTTTCTTAGGCACACACCCGATTTTTCATTCTATCCACAACCAATCTTATCCATCCTATTTTTCTTTTCATTTACCTCTATAGTAGCCACCCTCAACTTAGGCTGATTGTCTGAGTTGAGGTGCACGATGTCCAAGGAAGGACCAGGGCCAAAATAGGGATTCAAAGTTAAAAAGAAACGGTGACAGGTTATTGAAAGAATAGGGTCAATTATGGCTCAAACAGGGATCAAAGGGATTATTTGCATTTGGAAGGTCTTATAGGCTAAGTGGACTGCACACAAAAAGGGCCTGTGATCCTTTCCTAAGCAACCAACTTCAAGCTCAACAAAATAGACCGGGCAAGTTCTGGATGCATGCACAGAGTAAGAGTTTATAACAATAAGCTCACACGCACTTGGCACCAATAACCCATACCACTATCAACTATCAAAACAACAGCTCGGCTTAAGCATAATTATTACAATCACAACCACACAATGACATTCAAGGATCTAGAATAGTCAATCGTTTCAAACATAAGTACAAAATCAACTTTTTTAGAGGGGGCTCTGCTTGCTATAGACACCACAACACAACACAAAAAAAAAATTAAACGACAACCTAAATATGCCGGTTCTACTAGATAGCGCACCGAGAGAAAAGAAACACGGCAACAAAAACCCTTGGTGGTGACAGACTCACAGGTATCCCAACACCCTCAACTTAACTTCATGCATTGTCCCCAATGTACACATATGGCAACTAAACTGCGAGATAAAGGAATACCTGTGAAGACTCAGAGTCTGGCATGATGTTGGAGACTGCCAGGGTCTCCAAAACAGGAGCAATCTCTGGAATAGGTGCAAGCGACATCATCCTGTTGAGCTCCAACTTCCTCTTTTATTGGCTCCTTAGCTAGTCGAGACAACTTCTTTACTCTTTCTAACTCTTTTTCTTTGCTGGTTCTCTTGCGGTGTTTTCTTTTCCTTGATTTGTTCTCACCGCCTTTCTCTATAAGTTTCTCTTCTTGTAATCCCAACATCATTCTCATAACAACTAGGGTCTCAACAAAACCCTTCTCCTCAATATGCACATCCGTAGGGGGTTCATCAATAACATTGATAACCGGGACCACCCTTATGTCGCTTGGTGGCTTCATAAATTCACACATCAAACTTGACCAATTCATTGTTCAATCTGAATGTCAGTTCGTTTCTTTCCATGTCAACTAACACTCTTGCAGTGGCTAACAATGGTCGTCCCAAGATTATGGGAACTTCAAAATCCACTTCGCAATCTAAGATTACAAAGTCCGCTGGGAATATAAACTTACCAATCTTTACCAGCACATCATACAATATTCCCACCGGTCGCTTTACTGAACGGTCAGCCATTAACACTCTCATGGTAGTTGGTTTGGGAGCTCCCAAACCCATCTGTTTATAGATTGCTAGCGGCATCAAGTTGATGCTAGCACCAAGACCACATAAGGCTTTTTCAAAGTTGAATTTCCCAATGGTACAGGGAACAGTAAAAGCACCTGGATCTTTCTTCTTTTCCACTAACGATCTTGAAGAAATAGTACTGCAGTGGTGGAGGTTATCTTCTGGTTCAAAGCTCACTGACCTCTTCTTGGTAATCAAGTCCTTCATGAACTTGGCATATTCAGGCATTTGTTCAAGAGCGTCCACCAGTGGGATGTTCACTGATATCTGCTTGAGCATGGTCATGAACTTGAGGAACTTGCTATCTTCCACTTTCTTCTTCAACCGTTGTGTGAAAGGAGGCAGTGGCCGAGGCATCATAGTTGGAAGTTTTTCAACTTCCTTGCTTTTATCCGTGAGCACTTAAGTAGCATCCTCTACCACAACGGGTTTTTTAACAGATACCCTCACACCCTCATCGACCATATTTTCAGCATCTACTAACTCATCTTTCTCAGCAATATTACCTTTCTGAGTCTGAATTACCAGATGTGATTCTGATAATATTTTACCGCTTCTCGTAGTGATCGCCATACAACTCCCATCATTCCTCGGGTTTTGAATGGAGTCACTCGACAAGGTACCTGTCTTCCTTTGATTTAGAGACGCTGAGATTTGACTCACTTGCTGCTCTAATATCTTGATCGAGGTGGAATGTGAATCCACTACCTGACTCATTGTTGATAATTCAGTCCTCATCTCCTTTACCCCGGAGTTAGTCGATTCTACCTTCAACAGTATCTTAGCCATCATATTCTCTAGTTTGGACGTCCCTGTCTCATTGCTAGTTTTGTCACGATTCCCAGGTGGTATGTATAATCCACCTCTATCGTCTTTGCTCCTCCAATCACCTTGTTCTCGACTCTTATAACCTGGCTTTTCATAGTAATTGTTCCGACCTTAGTTTCCTTGGCCATAAGCCTGGAAACCACCCAAATAATTGGCCTCCTCATCAGACCCAGACTCTGTTGCTCTACTTTGGGAACCCACATCTTTAACTTTCTCAATACCTCCTGATAACAAATGCTTTGTCAGTAGGTCCATTTGCGTTTGCAGATGGTCCATATCTTGGTCCTGCTCTTTCTCTTTCCTGCGTTGTTCCACTGACATACCGACTGCATAAGTGCTAGCAACCACCTCTGTATCCTGTGTATACCAGGCCCTATTGGTTTTAGTGAGCCGGTCCAAAATAGCTGTGGCATCGATAAAGGTAAGACCCATAAACGCTCCACTTGCTACATTATCTAGTGTCGGCTTGGTAGCCGAATTCAATGCCCTGTAGAATGTTTGCATTAGGAAATTGTCGGTCAACTGATGGTTCGGGCATTATGTCAGCTTCTTCTTGAACCACAACCAAGTCTCATGTAAAGCCTCTTGAGGTTGTTGTCTGAAGTTGCTAATTTCATCCCTCAACTGTATCATCCTAGATGGAGGAAAGAACTTTTCTAGGAAAGCTCCTTTCAACTCTCCCCAGGTTGTGATAGAGTCGGGGATTAACTCTGTCAACCATAATGCTGCCTCATCAGACAGAGACAATTGAAACAACCTGAGCCTGATCGCTGTCTGACTTACTCCAGGCAATTCGAATTACTTGCATATACCCACAAAATTCATCAGGTGTCAGTTTGGATCATCACCAGCAACACCACGAAATAGTCCCTTTAAGTTCAACAGCTGAATCATCGTGCTAGTAATGTTGAACTTAGCTCCAGGTGATAGCGGAGGGAGAACAATGGTGCCCGTAGCACCAACTCCATCCAAGTCGATATCCTCATCATCATCCAAAGCATACTGCTTTGGCTGCTGTCGACCTCTACCTCGCTGTTGTGGTCTCTGATCGGCTGGAGCATTATTGTTAATAATATCCGCCGGTCTGCCCTCACCCACTAAAGTCTCATCATTCAACTCAACATCGTCCTTAATATCATCATCATTCAAATGTTGTTGGGCTCGCTGAGCTGCAGCGAGTCTCGCTGCCTTTTGTTGTTGTGCATTCATGGTTTGCCTTAACGTTCTAGCACGCTCGGGATCGTAAGGTAATGTTGATTCACCCGAGCGCCGGGTACTTGGCATGCACAACTATGTACCCTGTAACAAACAAAAACAACAAATAAAAGTAAAAGCAGGAAATATGACTAAGAGTCAAATAAACACACCGAACTTAATAAACAACCATATTCCCCGGCAACGACGTCAAAATTTGATACGCCCAAATTACAACTCCAATTAAGAAGCGTAAGTGGTAGTCATCAAATATAGAACCCAATTAAGGTTGGGGTCGATCCCACAGGGAATAAAGTGTAAATTAAGTCGTTAGTAATTTAGTTGACTAGTAATCGATAGTTTCCGGTAATTTGGGGAGGGGTTTAAATGTCAATTTCGCACAAGTTAACTAACAAGCAGCAAATTTTCAAGAGTTTATAATCAATGTGAGAATGAACTAGGGAAGTGTTCACCATGGCGTCGTAACAATTTCGACTCAAAGCTTAACCGGGTTCTTTCTATATGTATATCATGATGTGATTGAATTGATGGTATCATCTAAACGTTTCTCAACCAAATAGACGAATTTCCTTTTCAATTCTCTCGAACTTGAAAAGGTGAACTTTCTTATTTCCATCCTAAACATCAAGTAGATTAATCTAGTTACAACATTAATCATAAGACGAGAGTTGGTAGTCTCAAATCCTCGTAGTAGATCAAATTTCCCGATTTTAATCTCTTTGTTCAAGCAAATCAAACCTAGGTATGTTCTAATGTTTGCAACCATTAGAAAACATAAATAACGAATGATTAACCACGTGACAACATATAAATTGAACCCAAATGCTACCCGGAATCTATATTGCTACTTTTGCCATGGCTCCCACAACCCTAGTTGTGGGAAATTAGCTACTCATGCTATTAAAGAAATAGAAGAAAATCATATTCATAATAAGAGAAGGATTCTTACAAATATTATGAATTTTACTTCAATTATCCAAGAACAAGAAGCCAAAAATCCCAAGAGTAATCGAAGAAGAAGAAAGAAACGTGTATGTCGTATTTTACCTCTCAAAAAGTCACTCAAAATAGTCTCTAGAAATATTGGGTAATGAATAATAAATTACCCTAACACAGGGTATTTATAGTAGTCCAGGAAATAAAGTCCAAAAATAGAATTTTTGGAATCTCGCTTTGCCTTGACGGGTCGCCTGACGGACCTAATGTATGTGACTGGCCGTCACAGCTAATCAGTGAGCTCCCAGGCAAATCTTCAGGTAAGTCGTCCAGCAGGTGACGACTTACAGTGTTTTCTATTTTATCTTGGTGGCCTGGGTGACGGTCCGTCAGGCCAGTGATGGGCCGTCAGATGGGCCGTCACTCCTAGGCAGTGCTGATGAACTTGCTGTCTTGTTCTGACGGCCTAGCTGATGGCCAGTCACAGGTGTGACGGTCAGTCATGCCAGCCGTCAGGCTTAACCAGTTGAGGTTTTTGAATATCTTTTTACCGTTTCCATCTCTAGCTCCATTCCCTACAAATATAACAATAAAACATGAAAAATCACAAAAGTTGCTTGAAAACTCGCGAGTATTCTTAGTTAAAGGCGTCAAATGTGTCGTAGAATCCCGGCACATCACACGTGCCCTAGGAATGCAATTGACTCAAGCCAGAACTCGCACTTTGAGAACTTGGCATAAAGCCAATGATCTTTCAAAGTATGATGTATAGTCCTCAAGTGCTGCTCATGATCATATCTACTCTAGGAGTATACCAGAATGTCATCTATGAAGACTATCATGAACGAATCCAAATACGGGCTAATCAACCAGTGCATCAAGTCCATGAAAGCTGCGGGGGAATTAGTTAACCCAAAAGACATCACCAGGAACTCATAATGGCCATAAAGTGTCTTGAATGCTGTCTTAGGGATATCCTCTGCCTTAATCCTCAATTGATGGTAGCCGGACCTCAAATCAATCTTCGAAAACATGGCTGAACCCTAAAGCTGATCAAACAAGTCATCAATCCTCGGCATTGGATACCTATTATTCACTGTCACCTTATTCAATTGTCGATAATCAATACACATCTGCATTGACCCATCTTTCTTCTTCACAAATAGAACAAGAGCACCCCAAGGAGACACACTCGGTATAATGAACCCCTTAGCTAATATATCTTGGGGCTGCTCCTTAAGCTCTCTCAACTCAGCTAGAGTCATATGGTAAGGAGAAATAGAAATGGGCCTGGTGCTCGACTCTAACTCAATAGCAAAATCAACATATCTCTTATATGGAAGGCCTGGCAGATCGGTAGGGAATACATCTAGGAAGTCTCTAACCACAGGGACAGACTCAAGAGATGAAGGGTCAGCACTAGCATCTCGGACATATGCTAGATAAGCTAAACACCCATGGGAAATCAACTTCTTAGCTTGAAGACAAGAGATGATCCCAGATAGTGTGCGGCTAACAGAACCCTGCCATACCACTGGGGATACACCGGGAATGGCTATGGTAATGGTCTTGGCATAACAATCCAAAACTGCACGGTGAAGGGATAACCAGTCCATGCCCAGTATCACATCAATATCTAACATATAAAGGATCATCAAATCACCACAAGTC
The DNA here is from genome assembly GCA_003996215.1 of Jaltomata sinuosa. NCBI lineage: Eukaryota > Viridiplantae > Streptophyta > Magnoliopsida > Solanales > Solanaceae > Jaltomata > Jaltomata sinuosa. Next base: position 108,718 of record QJPP01002975.1, on the reverse strand, counting down.
TCCAAATCACCAACAAATATCATACAAGATCTCACAATCTGATCCACTACTAAAGAATCTCCTACTGGGGTCCAAACAGATACAGGCACAAATATTGACTCACTAGCCAACCCCAAACAAGGCAAAAAGTAGGCAGATACATATGAACGAGTAGATCCAGGATCAAAAAATCCATAGCAGATGGCATACGGATGGCACACAGAAATCGTACCTGTGATCACAGCATCCGAGGCCTCTTCCTCTGGTCTCCCAGGGACCGCGTAGAATTGATGACGACTTCCACCTACCCGACCTCCATCCCTACCACCTACTCTGCCATGCAGGGCACCACTTCTATCCTGACCACCACCCCCTCTAGTTGGAGGCTGAACTACTCACAAGGGCTCAGTCGGTTGAGCGACTGACTGAACTGTACCCCGCTGGGGGCAATCTCTAGCATAGTGACCTATAACCCTATAATCATAACAAGGCCCGGATGGACTGAACAGTCGAGATGGACTGGTATCACCTGAATGGCCACCACAGCCTGATACCCTAAAATCTAGCACCCCTCAAAGACTGACTGCTATAGCCCTGATGGCCGCTCTGACCCTACTCTAACTGAGTACCACACGAAGTCTGAAGTGAAGCCTGAACCGGTCGGCTAGACTAACCTTGGTGCTGCTGCAACTGATAACCCCAACCCCACTGGCCTGAACCTCTACCACCATGTCTGGAACCACTGTAGCTACCCTGATAACAAGGCCTCTTATATCTAGCCCCCTGATCATGTTGATGTAAGTCCTCCATAGTACAGACATAGTCTACAATAGCCTGAAATGACCAACCACTAGAAACTAATATCTCAGCTGGCTGTCTAAGCTCTGTCCGCAATCCCCAAACAAATTGCAAATCTTATCCGGCTCAGTAGGAATGATCATAGCTCTAAATAGAGCAAGCTGATGGAAACGGGTCTTATACTCAGATAGAGACATAGATCCTTGCATAAGCCTGGAGAACTTCTCCCGGCGATGCTCACGATCACTTTGACGTAAGAACTTATCCATGAAGGCCTCATAAAACTCAGACCAAGGCATCAGAGGTGATGTAGAAGGTCTGCAAGCAACCTGTGCCCTCCACCATAACTTCATTGGACCCTCCAGCTGATACGTAGTATATCCTACCCCGTGAGTCTCTAGCAAACCCAGATGGTGTAATATCTCCTTATAAGTAGTAATGAAGTTATGTGGATCCTGACCCAATGTACTAGAAAACCTCGGTGGTGCCAATCTCAAAAATCTACTCAATGCCTTCTGCTCCCCATCTGTCATAACCGGGCAAGAGCAAGAGGCTGTGCAACTACTGGAATCGGAGTAACCTCAGCACGGGGAGATGCAGTAGCAGGCTACGCTCCTGAACTCTGAACACCCAGTGCTGCCTCCTAAGCGGATGTCTGTGCTACCTCAGAAGGTTGCTCTCCAATCATACCCAACAGCTGAAGAAGTAAACCCCAAATATCTGAATACTGAGCTGGGGCTAAAGCTGGGACAGAAAATGGTACTGGAACTGGTACTGCAGCTGATGGCACCTGGACTGTCCCTGGGTCCATAAACTGCAGCTCAGGAGCAAACTCTGGCTCATAATCAAGCTCGGGCTCTATCTCAACTCTAAAAGCTCTAGCAGGTGTCACTGCTCTAGGACGACCTATACCTCTACCCTTGTGACCACCCGAACCCTAGCTGGAGTCAAAGGCACAGGGGTCGAAGGCTCTCCTCCACCAAAAGCTGAAGACCTCCTATAAACTATCTGTGGAAGAGTGAACCAGAATAAGTGAGATTTACAGAAACTTCCAAGGATACTATGCATGAGATAGAAGTAAGAAAAGTCCATTTTTCCTAAGATGTCACTATAGTCTCCTAAAGATTGAGTACGGATGTCTCCGCCCTGATCCGCAGGACTCTACTAAACATTGGCTCCTATACCGATGACACTGGTGAACCTAGAGCTTTGATACCAAGCTGTCATGACCTAATTTCTCAGTCATGATGGCACAAAAAAACCCCTAGTAGGTGAACCAACTCCTGTAGCCCAGAACGGTTAGTAATGGGCTACAATCTAACATATTAAGCGGAAAAACAACAATAAATGCGGAAGAAGAAGCGATAAGTGAAGAAAGTAGATACATGAATATATATATTCATATGTGGAAGCTAAACCAAAACCATAAAACCTGGTATCATAGTATAGAGCCATAACTACATCAGTAGAGTACAACGATCCAATACAATTTATATACAGATGTCTCCCAATGGTAATAGAGTACATAATACAAAATATAAACAAAAGCTAAGCTCCGGTCACCAAGAACTCACCCTCAGTGTGAAGTATCCCAAAACAGCTCCTCGTATGAGTCTCCAATGAGCTAATGGCGATGGCCCACACAAGTATCTACACCAGAAGATGCAGAGTGTAGTATGAGCACCAATTACAAAGCAATCGGTACCCAGTAGGTATCATAGGCCAACTGGGCACATATAAGATAAAAAAATAGTAATAGGCAGAATAGAAACAAATAGTCACCAAAAATAATGGAGAAGCACACAGAAGCTAGCATAGAAGGAAGACAACGGAAAGTATCCAACAAGGCTAGCGAATAAGATATATACTACAGACACAGGCGAAAGTAAGAAAAGACGCACCTGGGATCCTCGCAATAACAATTATATAAAGAGGAATTTATAAAGTAGGCGGTATACCGGTAACCTCAAATAAGTAGAGTAGGAGGAGAAAGATAACTGTAATCATGCTCGAATATAAGATACAATAACCTAAATAAACCTACTAACCTCGAGTCAAGAACTAACAACGGGAACCCAAGCACAACTTAGTCTTTATCCAAAGTCAAAAGAACCACAATAGGAATCAGTAGTGCGAAATAGTAACAATAAGTCTACCTACAGTCCCACGGGAGCCCATACACCCAAGAGACACAAACAAGTGAAGACAAACCCTCCGATATCCCATACTACCAGAGCGTACAATCAACAAACAACAAACAACAAACAAGGGTTGTACCTCACACAAATGAATGATATGATATGATATGCCAAACTAAGTGTAATTGCAGTGTTGTATGTTACCCCCTCCGGTGCCCCAAAGGTACAATAAAGGCGGGATCCATGGAAGGAATTCTCCCGAGTACTTCTACTCTGCCGTACACCCCTCCCTCTGGTCACCCTTTTACCCGTAACACTTGGTTCGGAATAACAGGCTCCATGGAGGTCTACTCGTAGACCACATACTACACTCAATCCTTCAGATATCAGTCCAGAGTGCCACTGGATCCAAACTAGTACTCAAATGCTCAAAGTGCATGCCCGAATTCTATCTAGGTCTAAATCAATAAAATAAGTCTCATAAACCCCCTTCAAGGGTGCCCAGGTGTACCCGGGTCTAAAATAATAGTAAAATAGTCCGATGCTCGGCCTTACCGAGTCTAAATATTATTTTTCATCAATTACAAAGTCAATCAAGCACCTCGGTCCAACTGGGTCTAATAAATAGCATAAAAACTAAGACATCTCTCTCTTTTAAGTTTTCTTACCCCAAGAAGATCCATAAGGAGATTTCTAAACCATTTCATAATTATTTTTTACTGAAAATGGGCCCCCACGGGCCTTGAAAGATTTTAAAAATCATCAATAGTAGGCCCGAAGCTAAAACCGTGGTAAAATAAAGTAGGAAAATCCTTTATATGCATGATAGTGGCCTTCTCAATCACAAACAGTAGCCCAACGGCTCACAATCAACCTATCAGCCCTGCACAGGCTCCAATCATTCTATATCACAAATAGCCAGCTCTATGACAATAATAACGATATTCGGGACTCACGAACATTCCCAATATCTAACCAGCTATGTTCCAGAGTCAATATAAGGCCTCACAGGACCACAAGGGTGATAATATCATCTATCACAAATACTACAGCCATCGAAGGAAGAAAAGGAATTGGACATGAATAAAGTGATCAAGGTCTGTGGTACCAACTAGTAAACCCAACTCAAGGATGCCCATTAATACAATTTTATTCTATGTATGCAAAGTTTAAAGAGTTTAAATCGTAACCTACCTGTTATCCGATGACAAGCTGTTGGGACAACAATATCCAAGCTCGAATCACTCCGAGAAGCTCCGAACGATAATCAAACTATCAAAATCATAAATAATACATCAAATTGAGTCTAATGACACCCATATCACTATAATAATAGTTGGGTAAAAATTTGGGCCAGTGATGGGCCCGTGGGCCCCGTAACCTGAAGCCAGAAATGAAGAAGCACACAATGATCACCACACCCCAAGGTGTGCATGGTCAGATTGTAGAGAGAATATTTCCAAGGAAATGGCTCAAACCAGCCAGCCAACTATAAGAACCATTGAAGAATCAAATGAGAGAATTAGATGGAATAAAGCGGATAAAACTTACAATTTATGATGGAGGAACGATCAAGGCTAAGAAATTTGCACCCCAACACCAAGAATTGATTAAATACCGAGTTTAGACTAGTTTGGAGCTGTTATTAATGGAGAATTTGCATTTGGAGTGAAGAAGATGAAGTTAAGAGTTTATATACTGCCCAAGGGTCCTTCATCGCGATCGCGAAGGGACCCCTTGCGATTGCGAGGACCACGCTGGCTACACCATCGCAATCACAAGGACTAGCCACGTGGTCGCAAAGAATAAAAGGGGAGGATCTTCATCGTGGTCGCAATAAAGGACATAACGATTGCGAAGAGCAAGGAACCAAGTGCTTCATCGCGGTCTCGAGAGAGAAGGCTGGCGATCGCGATTAAGGCCTGAGGCCTGCACCTGCAACAATAAAAATTTGCACTCTTTGAAAACTCCATGGGGCATTCTGAGCACAATTGGAAACCGATATTCAAAAACCAATAACTCTAATAGAGTGGAAATGACGTTTCAGACTCAACAAAATCGACAAAACTTCTATACGAGGTCGATAGCAAAAAAAAAAGGCTCTATACCCAAGAACCAACTTAGGCCAAACTTTCCAAAATGGAACACCAAGGCCTAAAACGAGTTTGGAAGCCTCGGGACTTGAACCAAGGTCCCTTTAGACAAAAGTCGATATTTTGGAGCTAACAATGCTGTCAGAATTTTCATACAAGGCCGTCTTCTCCAAATGTTGAACAAAGTCAAACTTTCAAGTTTAACTTAGCTAAAACTCAAAAACCAAGACAAAACTAAATCAAAAGCTCCCAGAACCCAACCAAAGGTCCATCTAGACCAAAATCCATGCTCCGGATCTAATGAAACTGTCAAAATTCAATTCCGAGCCAGTTTACCTAGAATGTTGACTAAAGTCAATGATATTCTAAGTTAAGGCTCTAAAATAGGCAAACTGCTGAAACAACCAAACGAACTACCAGGGACTGAACCACCGATCCCAACAAGTCATAAATGACTTGGGGCCGCTACAAGAAAGCTCTAATAGTACAAAGAAAGCATAAACACAAAGATGACTGAAAGGGTCATCACAGATATTGAGGCAAATCCTTGTGAGAATAAGCTGAAGAGAATCTCACGGTTCACCTCGATAAACCATAGAGCACCCGATGGACTGTGAGGCAAACTATGAGACGCATCACATTTATCTTTCCCAGTTCATTTAGGATTCAATTTGATGTCTATAAATACTTTTTTAGGGTTTGTTTTACCCGTTACTCATCATAGATGTTTAGTATTGATATTGTTGAACTATTTTTGTGACTTTAAGGATTAATACAAAGTTCTTTATTTGTTTTTGATTCTTGGAGATTGTTTTGGCTATTGTTATTATATTTTCATGGTTAATAAAAATAAGTTTATTCTTATGAATTCTTCTATGATTCTCTCAAGCATGAGTATCTAAATGCCATAACTAGGGTTGTGGGAACCATGATGAATTAACAAACGTAGGTTAAATAATTAGTGATTCTTAAATGATGATCTTACATTTATTGTTATTCTCTTTACTTTAACCATGTTTTGATGGTTTCAAACATTAGAACTCACCATTAACGTTTACTTGCTAGACCAAAGAGGTAATAGGTTAAGAAAAAGAGATTAACAATAGAAATTTGAGGTTATCAACCCTCATCTAATGATTTAAGATAGACCAAAGATAATCAATCTGAGACAAGTAATGAAGTTTAGTAATTTGACACTTGTGAGACCGACTGGAGATCAAGTAAAATTCTTCTGAATGGGCCGACCGAACTTCAGTTAAATCATAATGTGTCATTAGTTTTGCATGCATATCACTAGGATAGATCGCTAGTTATGTATACCTACTAAGTTATAAAATCAAGGGAAACACGGTCCTAGATTCTTCTAATCATTTGAATACAAACAACCATTAATCTGCAAACAACTGTTTACTTTTATTTTATATGCAAACCCTCCTTGAAATAATGACTACTAGTCAAAATTTTACTACTTATAACATTCTTCCATATTCTCTGTGGGATTCGACCCTAACTCAAAATTGGGTTCTATATTTGATAGTGACCACTTTATATCTCATTTAAGAGGTATAATTTGGATTTATCAAATTTTGGTTATGTTGTGGGGGAATATAATTTAGAATTTGTTTTTAGTGTTTATTTTTGCATGTAGTCTTTGTTTCTTATTTTATTTTTCTTTGTTGTTTTTATATTTTTAGGGGCGATGGAACTAAAAGCATAAAAAGAAACTGAGGCTTGGCAGCTAGCCACAAAAGCTATCATTGCTTCCTTGGCAGGTAATGTTTAGGACCCCCTTATAGATGATCCACTGAGAGATGATGCTGCTGATTTAGAGTTTGAAAATCAACATCAGCTTGCCTTTGCTCGAGATACCATGACACATAATTAGAGAAACTTGAATCCTTCACAGCATGCTAGGGCAGAAGATGAAGCTGAATATGATGACAATATGGATCTATAAGGGTTTACATATGCAATCATGTTTCTCCCACTTGGCGCCAATGCAAAATTTTATATTACAAGCACCATGTTGCCTCTGCTTTAGATAAAAGAAACATTCAGAGGCTAGCGACTGATGATCCAAACTTGCATCTGTTAAATTTCATAAGGGTCTGTAAGGCATACATGCTATTAGGTGTTTCTCAAGAGGCCATCAGACTTATACTCTTCCTATTTTCTTTTACGGAGGAAGCCACTAATTGGTTGAATAAGCTACCAGATGAGTCGATTACCACATGGGCCGAGCTGACAGTGGTTTTTCTAGAAAGATTCTTTTCACCATCTCGAATGTTGAAATTAAGGGATGAGATCACTAATTTCAGGTATTTCCATAGAGAATCATTGTATGAAGCTTAGTTGAGGTTTAAAAATAAGATTAAGTTGTGCCTAAGCCTAAAACATAGTCTTCCCGATCACGTGCTACTCCAGAGTTTCTATAGATTATTAGATTCGGTGAATAAGTCTTTGGCTGATAATATTACTAGGGGTACTATGATGCTGAACACTTATGCTGATGCTACAAAACTACTTGAATGGTTGACTAAGATGAATAGAGCATGGCACACACGAGAGGCTGAAGTGATTGGTACTGGGCTTTCTATTGGCAGGTCTGCAGCAGATTTAACAAAGGAAGAAGTGCAAGATCAAGAGATGGCACATATGAAAACATAACTTGATTTGGTCACTATGTTCATTGTGAAACAAGATGCTTATAAAGTTAATGTTATGGGTTCACTAGGCAGAGAACTATTACTAGAAGAATACTATTCAAACTCTGAAGAGAAGGCAAATTTTCTAGATAATCAGGAGGTGGGTTATCATCCTAATTCTCAAGGGTCTAGACAAGACTCTTAGTATAGGGAAGGAAATCAAGGTTGGAAAAACTACAAAGACAATAATTATGAGAGGCGCAATAGAGATCGAGGGAATTGGAGATATAGATACGGCTACAGAAATAATAGAAGTGGTGTATATGTGCCACCTGGAGCTCAAGATAATCAACCATTAGCCAATGAACCTACTAGATCAAGAGTTGAAGAGATGTTGGCTAATTCTGAATCCATTGAAGATGGGATCAAAGAAATGTGTGGTGAATTGTCTTACATGAATCAAGTGGTTACTTCCTATTCCACTTCCATAAAACATCTTGAGCAACAGTTTAGTCAAATGTTTGCTGCTACAAATCTGTGACAAAGAGGTACGCTGCTGAGTGATATATTATCCAATCTAAAAAATAATAGTCAATGCATGGTGGTTACCACATGGAGTGGTAAGATAATATTAAGGGAGAAAGATCAGATTATTGAAGATGAGACACCAAAAGTCAAGGCTCCTATAAAATCTTGGGTGATAGTGAATGAAGCATAAGAGGAGCAAGATACTAGTGATAGTGATAGACCGCAGCTATTGAGGTGGAGAATGAAGAAGCCGGTAAAGCTCTAGTTGATGCAGAAAAAGAGTCTCAAGAAAAGGGGAAAGAGAAGCTGATTCCTAAAGTGATAGTCCCTTTCCGAGACCACCTCCCCCACTTCCCCATAGGTTGAAGAAGAAAGCAGAGGATGGCAAATTCCACAAGTTTATTTCTATGTTAAAGCAGTTATCTTTAAACATTCTGCTAGTTAAGACCCTAGAGAAGATGCCAAGTTATGCCAAGTTTATGAAAGACTTGGTGATAAATAAGAGAACAATGAGTTTTGAGCCAGGGGATGACATGTACCATTGTAGCATCATTGCTTCACGATCATTAGTTGAGAAAAAGGAAAACCCTGGAGCTTTCACTATTCCATGTACCATTGGGACCTATAATTTTGCTAAGGCTCTCTGTGATCTTAGAGCAAGCATCAATCTTATATCCCTTGTTATTTACCAGAAGTTAGGCTTAAGAGCCCCTAGACCGACTACTATGTGGCTATTGATAGCATATCACACTGTTAAGAAGTTGGTTGGGATATTGTATGATGTGTTGGTTAAGGTTGCTAATTTTATTCCAATTGGTTTAGTGATTCTGGACTGTGAGATAGATTTTAAGGTTCCTATCATCTTAGGATGTCCATTCTTGGCTACTGAGAGAACGCTTGTTGATGTAGAATATGGTGAGCTAAGGTTCTAATTGAATGATGAAGAGGTGGTTTTCAATGTAATGTAAATCTATGAAGCAGCCAAGAGATATGAGTGTTATCTCTATTATTGACACAATACATGATGTGGTGGATGTGTTAGTAGAGGAGAAGTTCACTATTGAGACTTTGGCAGCCATGATCATGAATTTGGATGTTGAAGACATGGATGATTACGAGGAAATGGTGAATGCTCTGTATGGTTAAGGTTCATATTCTTATGATCCTACAAAGCTCTACCTAGACTTGAAGAATTGTGAGACTCATCCTGCTAAACCCTCTATTGAGAATCCGCCAGTTCTTGAGCTCAAGCTCTTCCAACAAAATTGCAGTATGTATTTTTTGGGCCTCATGACACATTGCTGGTTATCATTTCATCTAGCTTACTTGAGTCCCAAGTGGAAGCTTTAGTATATATTTTATGGATGTACAAGAGAGCCATTAGGTGGACTATGGCTAACATTATTGGGATCCCTCCAGGTATCTGCTCCCATAAAAGTCATCTAGAGGAGGATTGTATTCCTAGCATTGAACACCAAAGGAGGCTGAATCTGCCAATGAAAGAAGTGGCAAAGAAAGAAATTATCAAGTGGTTGGACGCTGGTGTAGTATTTTCTATTGATGACAACAAATTGGTAAGTCTAGTTTAGTGTGTGCCAAACAAAGAAGGGATGACTATTGTTCCAAACAACAAGAATGAGCTAATTCTCATGCGTACACTTACATGATGGAGAGTGTGCATATACTATAGGAAGTTGAACTTTTGCACTAAGAAGAACCATTTCCCTATATCATTCATGGATTAAATGCTTGGTAGACTTGCAGGTAGAGGGTGATATTGTTTTCTTTTGATGGTTACTTAGGGTATAATCATATTTTTATTGCTCTAGAAGATCAAGAAAAGACCACCTTTACTTGCCCGTATGGTACTTTTGCATTCAAATGGATATCGTTTGGTCTGTGTAATGCACTTTCCACTTTTCAGAGGTGCATGATGTCCATCTTTTCTGAAATGGTGGAAGACACAATCGAGATTCTTATGGATGACTTTTCAATAGTTGGTGATGCTTTTGAAGCCCGCCTTGATCACTTGTCAAAAGTGTTAAAATGGAGTGAAAAGACTAACCTTATGATAAACTGGGAGAGGAGACATTTCATGGTAAAAGAAGGTATTGTGTTGGACCATAAGATCTCCAAATGAGGAATAGAGATAGATAAAGCTATGATTGAAGTCATTGTCAAGTTGCCTTCTCTGATTTCGGTGAAGGGTGTTTATAATTTTCTAGGGAATGTTGGCTTCTACCGGTATTTTATCAAAGTTTTTTCGAAGATTGTGAATCCGTTGTGCAAGTTGCTAGAGAAGGACACAAAGTTTGTTTTTGATGATTCATGTTTGAAGGAATTTGAATACCTGAAAGAAAAGCTTATCTCAACACCCATCATTATTGCAATGGACTGGTCCCAGCCATTTGAGGTAATGTGTGATACCAGCGGGTTAGACTTAGGTGCTGTTCTTAGGCACTGAGAGAGAAGATTTTCCATCCCATCTATTATGCTAGCAAATCACTAAATGCGGCCCAAGGGAACTACATTGTGACTGTGCAGGATATGCTAGCTGTGGTTTATACATTTGAGAAGTTTAAAGCCTATTTGTTAGGTACCAAAATTGTTGTTCATACTGATCATGCAACAATCTGGTATCTCATGGCAAAGAAAGGTGCAAAGCCTAGGCTGATTAGAGGGTACTCTTGTTGCAAAAGTTTGATATGAGGTAAAAGACCAGAAGGGGACTGAAAATTAGGTTGCAAATCATCTATCAAGGCTAGAGCAGGAAGAGAGACCCAAATATGAACTTGAAATAAATGAGGAATTTCTTGATGAGTATGTCTTAGCAGCTTCTCAAGATCTTATTCTACGGTTTGCTGATTTTGCAAACTTTCTGGCTAGTGATATGATGCATGAAGACTTGAACTTTCACCAAAAAAGGAAGTTTCTACATAGGTGAGGAAGTTCTATTGGGATGAATCATATTTGTTGAGGAAGTTCTATTGGGATGAATCATATTTGTTTAGTATTTATACTGATAATGTGATTTGGAGATGTAGCTAAGGATGAGATGATGTATATTTTGGAAGCATGCCCTTCCTCTCCTTTTGGAGGACATTATGGTGTCATTTGGACTGCACAGAAAATTCTTCAAAGCAAGTACTATTCGCCCACTATCTATCAGGATACCCATGATTTTGTCAAGTCATGCAATTAGTGCCAACAACAAGGGAACACATCTAGAAAGCATGAGCTTCCTATGACCTCGGTTCTTGAGATAGAGCTATTTGATGTGTGGGGTATTGACTTTATGAGCCTTTTTGTTAGCTCACATGGAAAGAAGTACATATTGGTGGCTTTTGATTATGTGTCCAAGTGGATGAAAGCCGTTGCACTTCTCAATAATGAATGTAAGAGTGTCAGTGCGTTCTTGAAAAAAGAACCTATTCTTAAGGTTTGGCACTCTGTGAGCTATCATCAGTGATGGGGGTTCTCACTTCTGCAAAAGATTATTTATAACATTGCGGTCCAAGTATGGGGTTAAACACAAGGTTGCTACTCCCTACCATCCTTAGACAAACAGGAAAGTTGAGGTTTCTATCGGGAGATAAAGATCATATTAGGAAAAACTGTGAATGCTAATCGGATAGACTGGTCTAAAAGGTTGGATGATGCGTTATGGGCTTATAGGATAGCTTACAAAATACTAATAGGGATGTCTCCCTACCAGTTAGTATTTGGTAAGGCTTGTCATCTTCTGATTGAACTTGAGCACAAAGCATTATGGGCACTCAAGAAGCTGAATTTAAACTAGAGCGAAGCCTCTAACTTGAGGCTTGAGTATTTGACTGAGATGGATGATTTTAGACTGTGTGCATATGAGAGTGAAGCATTATACAATGACCGAATAAATCTATAACATGACAAGAAGATTCTGAAAAGAGAGATCAGTCCTAGGGACTTAGTCTTGATGTTCAACTCCAGACTTGCAAGAAGCATTACAGGTTTGCACTTGTAATTTTGGTGTTACTAATCTTCTTCATTTAGGCTTTCTCTTGTTTAAGTTAATGCTTTTATGAAGAAGTTCTTAGTTAGTTTGGGTTTTTCTTCTTACTTTATAAGGCGAGAGTCTCCCTTATTTATCGCTTTCCTAGATACTTTGTATTGAGAGGAGTCCTCTCGTAGGTGCATAGTTTCTAGGTTTCCATTCTAGTATCGAGACTGAGTTAATCGGACTTAGTAGGCTAGTCGACTTATGAACCACCATAGGATTGTAGGTAAGGTTTATATCCCCCTCCTTGTATTTTCTGCTTTGTCTTTATTTATGTTAAGGCCTGGGGGTGTTGCTCAGCCCCTGACCCACCCAAGGGTCGTTAAAAAAAAAAAACTCCAGACTTTGCTTGTTTCTTGCCAAGTTGAAATCAAGGTGGGATGGGCCATTTAAGGTGGTCCAAGTATTTACATATAGGGCCATCGAAGTAGAAGGTCCATATGAAAGAAATTTCAAGGTGAATGGACAATGGGTCCAGTAGTACTTGGGTAATTTGGATGAATTAAAAGTGATCTATCTTGTGTACCTTGATGAAATCTGAGTAATCAAGGTACATGTATTGTGCTGCGATGTTAAATTAGGCACTGCTTGGAAGGAAACCCAAGGGGTAACTTGATGAAGTCTGAGTAGTTAAGTGACCCGCATCGTGCCATGACGTTAAATCTGGCGCTTCTTAGGAGTCAACCCAAGATTTTTGTTGTATTTAAAGTCTATTCAGTAGTTTGGATGTTTTGATGTGTGTAGTAATAAATGAGATAAAAGAGTAGGAACTGGAGAAAAAGATGCTCCCACGGGTCATGTGACGGGCCATAAATAGCCTATGGCCTGTGGGAGGCATCTGTGAAGTCAGACTAGAGACAACAAAGCTACTGGAAGGAACTCACCATTTATGTCACTAACAGTGAACTTGTTCATGGATCTTGGCATAAAACATCAGTTTCTCACCCTTGTGAAAATATCACTTTCTCGATCCCATGAGTTAGATGATGAACCATCGGTTATCTGATGGTTCATGGGATTTTAACTCACAGGACACAAGTAAGTGATCCGTGTGACCTTCCATCACTTTTCCCATGAATCGTGGAAGTTGAGTTGTGGTATGGGTCCTAAAATGTTTGAAATATTTTTATAGTTGACCCGGCCTGACCCGTGATTAAAATCCCAATTCAATTTTGATTAAAAGGCCCTATTTGAATTGGGTCAATTCCATTCAACTCTCCAACTCCCTCCACAAATTTCACCCGATCACACTTCCCACAAATCATGTCATAACCATCGACCTCACTTCCCCCAAAAGTTGATGAGAATTCCTTCATCTTCGTCATCACTGTCACGAGCACAAAAAGCACACACACATGCAATCTCCTCTATCAAGTGTCATTCCTAGTTCAAGAACTTCTCTAAAAAGGTCCTTATCATACTTCCATTTTTTGAGTTTTTCTTCGAGCTTTTTCACCTATGGGTTCGTATTGCCTTTGAATAATTGAAGTTGATGTGAATAGTGGAACCTTAGGTTAAAAATTGACGTGCCAGTGGGAATTTGAATTCAAAATCATGCTTAAATAGATGTGATTATGTGAACAAATATGTTGATAAGTATTGTTGGGACTGTTGTCATATGCTAATCATGTGTTTCTATTGGTTGGGTGGTTCCACCTATTGAGTTGGAGGGCACTATGATATTCAAGGTTCGGAAACAAATCTTGATCTATTGTTTTGCCTGCCAACTCCCAACGATAGAACTAAAATGATTATCTGGATGAAGTCTGAGTAACCCTGAGATTTTTATTGATTATGTGAGGATTACGTTAGCGTATGTCCAACGATCATATGGGTGGAATCTTGATTTTTCGAGGGATATTTAGGGCCTTAAACTTGTTTGTTTCGTTAAGCACTGATATTTATGCCTTGTAAGGGTGCATAACCTCAAGCAATCAATGAAAAGAACATGTTTTTGATCATATGTGGCTTGACAGACCAAGCCATGAGTCGTGGACTAGCTGACAAGTCGTGGCTTGGCTCGTCATGAGCATCCTAAGGGAACTTAGGTTCTGTCTAAGACCCACAGATAGAGTTCACGAGCCATGGAGTGATCCACGAATCATGACCCTCAGACGTGGGAAAGTAAAATAAGTTATTTGTGCACTGTCCCAATCTCACAGTTTGGTTCACGAGTCGTGAGTCACCTCACAGACTATGACCCCAACCGTTGGATGTTTTAAATAGTTCTAATTGTTCATTGTCCTAACCCGATGACTAACTTCACAAATTATGGGTCATCTCACAACTCACCTCATAGTCCATCAAACGCTTCATAGTTCGTGACTTGTATATTTTTTTCTTTTCTTGCATTAGTTATCTTTCTAGTATACTAACCTTGTTCTCCTACAGGTACTCATGGCACCAAAGACTCCATTACATCGAGGAGGTCCCCAGAAAATAAAGGGTACCACTCAATCTCGCTTAAGGATCAACCCATTGATTTAGAGGATGAGGTGGAGGTGATAGAGGCACCCCAGCTCGTGCAGAAGCTAAAATAGACACCCGGCCAGGAAAAACTCCTCTCTAGTATGAAAAGAGAAGATATGCATCAGCCGGGTCATCTATTTCAAATGAGGGAGAGTCATATGATCCAAAATCTAGTGCGAAAAAGGTTGATGCATCATAGTCTAGTGATAAAAGGTCGGGTTCTTAAGCCTGACACAACATAGGAAAGAGCGAAACTCCAGATTCTACTAAAGATTTAGGAAGGAGTCTGGTTCTAAAGAGCAAGGACCTCGCACACAGAGAGAAGATCCACTGGCAGGTCAAAGGGGACAAGGAAATCTATTGTCATGGCACCAACATAATAGCAAAGGGGGACTGCAGATGACCCATAGCTTTGGAAGCCAGAATCAATTCCTCCTAGCTTAAGGAATGCCCTGCCATCGATGATATAGTCAGCTACTACCACTTAGATTGGGTCAGCCGACCGTAAGGACACTACCAACCATAGTTAGTCTGAGAGTTCTATGCTAACTAAGTAGCAACACTTCAGAATAGCTGTAAAAAGGGCTAAAAAGCCAAAGATTTTCCAGCTATTGATAGTGTCCCAGTCCGCGGGCTTCATGTCGACATCTCTGCATAAACTTTCAGTAGGTTTCTTTATAGTCCAGAATATGTGGAGCTGGACAAAACCTCAGACTATGACTATTGGTATTCAAACATGGCAGAGCAAACTAAATGGTTGGCACAAGTTTTGATCGAGATAGAACCAGAATGGCTGCATTAAGAAAACCCAAAGATCTTCAAACCTTCATTGAGTTTCAAAGATAAATTCTGCTGGGCCATGATTTGTCTTTATCTCATGCCTACAGGTGGTGACAATCAATTGATTAAGAAATGAGTTGGTCTAGTGGCGAGTATTATTTCAAAGTACAAGCTGAACTTCGGCTGAATTATTGCAGAGGAAATCCAGTAGTGGGCAACCAAGCCTCCCACCTCATATTCATTCCCGTGTCTTATTACTCAGTTGTGGTCAGAAGCTGGAGACCCACTTTTGGGTGGGATTGATCATGCTACACCATCCACCAAAATGCAAAATATTGACAAAACAAGGGATGAGAATAAGCCAATAGTACGAGGTAGGGTTCAACATCCGATTTGACAGAGCCCATGACTATTTGCAATGCCTTCAAATTACGTCCAGAAGTGAAACCATATGTAGCTGGGCTAGCAACATTGTCTAGGAGTCTGTATGAGGTTTCCCCCACTGCCACAAGAGAAGAACCTGCCATTACTTCAGGCATACAAACTACAGAAATAGGCAACAATCACCATAATGATGCACTTTTGAGTCCTAGTGATACTGGTCCACTTCATATTGCTGTTTCTCCTCCTTCCATTTTTGTTGCTACTATGGTCAAAATTACCCACCCATCCATGCCGATATCCACATATGCATTTACTCTGATAAATTTTGCCAAGTTCATAAATAAATCAGAGTGGTTTGAGCATCAGTTTAAGCACTTTTCTCATCAATTGCAATTGTTTATGGTTGCGGCCATTGTTGATGCCACTGCCCCATTTCAGACATTGCATGACCTCATTGATAGGATGGAGGAGTGAGTGAATGATAGACTCCATGCCACCTCAAACTTGAAAAAGCTGACTAAGGAGTTGGCCCAATTATGGGCTGAGGTTATTAATTTACGAGCACAACCAATACCGGTTGATGACGCTCAAAAGCACTCTCCCAAAGGAGGTGGAAGCGATCGTCAAGCAAAATAATAAATATACCCAATGGATGGTCGGGGTCATATCCACAGAGAATGGAGTGATGATTCACTAAGAAATTATCGAGTAATAATCACTAAGCCAAGTAGATGTTCAAACAATTGAAAAGTAAAAATTTGGGAAATTGGAAAGAGAATTAACGTACCAATTTCAACACAAGAGAGTAATAAAATCAAGATTTGTTTATCAATAAGATTGAAAACTAGGGGTACGCTTCTGATGGAATTCTACAATGAGTTAGTGGGACTTGAATAATTATGCAATCTCTTGATAAAAGGTACGAGTAGCATTGATTATAGCTATATTTGATAGTCTTTCGACCTTTCAAACACATGTACTCTAGTCTTTGCTCAAGCACTATAGCTTTACCTTAAACCAACCAATTCAAAGCTTGGGGGAATCACACTATTTCTAGCTTAGATTGTTAGATGGGTATTTCCTTCGATTAAGCTATTTCTAGCATCAATCTAAGGTAGAAATCCCAAATTCCCACTATTAAATTCCTATCCGAATTATGAACTCTTCTTTTAAGCAAGAACACAATTAAGTAAACTCAATCAATGTTTGCAATCATCAATTTTATAATTAATTCATGAAGAATTCAATAGATCCATACTAATTCATTAATAATAAGCACAATTAATCAATACCCACACCCAAATTCAAATACCCATCATGCACATACCCCTAGACAAGAAAATTAGCTACTTATATTAGGGAAAAAAGAAAATATACCAAATGGGTAACTCATAATTCCATTCATATTTAAGCCAAACTCCAAATCCAAGCTTAAATCCTTACAAAAATGGTGATTCTAATTAGAGAAGATGAAGAGAGAAGAGTGTACTCTCAATATCTTCCTTGGGAAAAGTAAAACTAAAAATTTTCTCTCAGGTACACACTCCAAAATGGGTTTTAGAAGCTTTCCAATACGTCACTTGCCTTTAAAGAAAAATATCCTTCAGGGGTGGTGTAACGCGACGTGTGACACAATGTACGATCACACCACCGGTTCTGCAGGTCGCATATCACCCTTTACTCATCCAGTGATGCCTGTTGGTTGTGTGACGAGGTGTGATGGGAAGTGCAGTCTGCATGCCACATTATGCAGCTCACATGCGGCTTGTACCTCTCTGCAATTTGTTCCTCTTTTTTTATCACGTTCACACTTCACTTCTTTTTGAGCTCTTTGGGTTGAATTCCTTTACATTCTTCTCTAGATCAAGAGTACCTGCATTTTCATTAATAAAGGCAATAAGTACCTCTAATTCTCATCAAAACATGGCAATAATTCATGAATAATGGCTCAATAAGTGGGTAGATGACTAACTTATCAAACCCCCAAACTTGAACAAATGCTTGTCCTAAAGAAAGATACTGACAAAGTAAGGAATGAAATAGGTTCTAAAACACAAAGGGTGTACACAAGATTAATCTAAACTCTAAAAACTAAGAAAATAACAAACAAAAAGACTCAAAACAAAAGACTCAACTACAATGATCATCTCAATTTGGATCACCATATTCTCAAGGCAAGTTCTCATTTCAAAATGTTTATCGACAAGATTTCATTTCTCATTCAAAAGCAAGAAAATTTGTCATTCAAAACAAGATATTCAAGCTTTTCAAGTCATTGGCATGAACCTTCAAGGTTTTGCCTCAAGATTCGCCACACAACTTATCTCATTCATTCCTCTCAATTGAAATAAAGACTTCCTCATTTATTTCAAGTGTGCGATGCCACTCACTACAAGAGATAAATCTACTCACAATCATGCAATTCACAATAAAAAGGAATTATAAGAGAACCAAAGACACTCTCACTCTCTCAAAGAATTTCAAGTGCACATACATTAAACCATAGGCTTGCCCTTTATGTAATTTGCCACTAATGTAGAGTTACCAAGCTCAAAATCACTAAGGACTTACGGGTTACGATATTCGCTAGGGCTAAGGTGATGATTGCATTTGTCTCAAGTGACTAAATCTCTCTAACGCTCCTTGTGATCATTCAAAACACCGCTTATATTTTTGAACAATAACTTCACCTTATTTCTCCCTCTCACGACCCAAAGTTTCCCTTTAACTTGATCATTCAACATCCTTTTATCACCTTCACTTGGTAGCACCAATTCCTTCTTTTCTTTTCATTTTGTTCATTTCATTGGACAATTTGAAGCAATTTTCAATTTAGGCATATGGTGCTACCTTGTGTTGAAATATATCCTTTTTCTTCTCCACATTAGTACATACACCCCCAAACTTAGGCTTTTAGGCGTATATTTCACTTTTGAGCTATTAAGGAGGATGGGTGCAAAAGTTAGGTTCCAAAAGGGGTCAAGGTATAAAACACAATGCCAAAAAGAAAGCTCACAAGCTCAAAGGGGCTTACTAAGATCAATGTAAAGGGAATTCAATTTGGGTGAAGTGACTTATTCAAAAAGGGTCTAAGGTCATCTTCCAAGCTCGGTTACATCTAGGATTTCGCCTTGAATCACATTTGAAGCAATTTCTAGATAACACATACATACAAGAATTTCACAATTGGTCTCACAATCAATTAGGACAAGCTATTCCAAGTTCTTTTACACACTCGTTTGTGAATCGATCAAGCCAAATGGGGAATGTGTAAGTCATGATAAGAGAATGCTTTACTCAAAATCATTTTTTTTCCTTTAATTTGCCAAAAACTTCTTGCCAAGAATTTTTTTTGGTGGGCCCATTTCGAGACAAGAAAAATATGGACTCAATTTTAAACTAAATATTGGCCTTTTCCTTTAAGAATATTATCTCTTAATCTATTATAGGAAAATATCAACCCGATTCAACACAAAAATAAACAAAAGAAAATAATTTGCTTCTTGGGAAAGAATCGTGGTATGAAGAAAATCCTTGAAGTTTATTCACTACTCTACTATTAACAAGGCGACCAAAATTAAAGCCATGCAAGACAACACTTTACCAATTAAAACACATTCTACACGGAGGGTTCATCACCCCCAAACTTAAACGGAATATTGTCCCCAATGAAATAAATTTTAGATTAGAAGCACTCCCTAGAGTAGCGTGTGACACGCAGAAGGGCAGGGGAAAAATGCCCTAGCCTTTGCCTGTGTGGATGAAAATTAAAGGGTTGCTAGTGATTTGTCTTCTGATGTGTGACATGGGATACGATGCGTAGAAAGGCAGGGAAAAAATGCCCTAATCATCATATGCCGTGCTAAAAAATGGGTGGATTGCTAGTGATCTGGTTGAAGGTGCAAACCCGAGTATGACACGCATAACAGTAGGTGTGATTCGCACCCCAGGTCATATGTTTGGTCCTAAAACTTCATTGAGATTGCCATTCATCTGCCTTTTCACATATGGATGGAGATGTGACACGCACAATATGGTGTGCAATCGCATGACCCAACGCATGTGGTTTTTAAAAGTTGGACTAAGGATCTGCTGTAATAAGGGATGGTTGTGTAAAGCACACTTCTCCACGTGCATTTTGCATGTTACATGAGCCAAAATATCTTGATGCCTTCCAAATATTTCAACCCTCATAGCTTGTTTCCTATCTAAATACTTCAACATAAACAACAACAAGAGTAACACAAAGAGAAAAAATACTGAAATAAAGGTGGATGATTGGGTTGCCTCCCAAGAAGTGTTTGGCTTAATATCACGGCTCAATGATACCTCTTAGTTATGGTTCATCGAGGTAAGTCACTTCTAGGAGCTGACATGTTCCAGAATACACAAATACTTCTTGACTCGTTGCCCATTAACTTTAAATGTTGAGCCATTTTTGGCTTCCAACTCAATTTCTCCATTTGCAAAAACTTGAGATACCTTAAAGGGGCTAGACCATTTTGACTTTAGCTTACCTGAGAAAAGTTGAAGCATAGAATTGCTCAAAAGCACCTAATTGTCAGGAGAGAATTCTCACTTTAGGATTTTCTTATCATGGTAATGCTTCATCGAGGCTTTGTAGAGTGAGGCATTCTCATAGGCTCACATCCAAAACTCATTTATCTCATTAAGATCTTCAACCCTAGCATGAGCAGCTTTTTCCCAATTCGAATTCAGCCTTTTCAAAGCCTACATGTCTTTATGTTCTAATTCCACTGGAAGATGACAAGCTTTTTCGAAAACTATTTGGTAGGGAGACATACCAATCAGAGTTTTGTATGCTATCTTGTAGGCCCATAATGCATCATCCAATTTTCATGCCCAATTCGTTCTATTGGCATTCACCATTTTTATGACAATGGATTTGATCTCCCTATTGGATAATTTAACTTGGCCACTTATTTGGGGGTGGTAAGGAGTGGCGACTTTGTGCTTGACTCCGTATTTCTCAAGTAAAGCACTAAACAACCGGTTGCAAAAGTGGGATCCTCCATCACTAAAGATGGCACGAGGGGTGCCAAAATGAGAGAATATGTGCTTTTTGAGAAACATCGTGACAGTCTTTCCCTCATTGTTTGGCAAAGCCACTTCTACCCAATTAGAGACGTAGTCCACAGCCACGAGGATGTAAGTGTTTCCAAAAGAGCTTAATAATGGACCCATGAAGTCTATGCCCCACATATCAAATAATTCAACCTCTAAAATCAGTGTTAATGGAAGCTCATGGTGATGAGACACTCCTCTCTCACATTGACATTGGTCATATTATTTCACTAGATCATGCACATCTTGGTAAATTATTGGCCAATAGAATTCGCTTTGCAGCACCTTCGAGGCTGTTCACATGCCACCGTGGTGACCATTAAGTGATGAAGAATGGCAAGCTTTAAAAATGGGCATCATCTCAATTTCGGGAATGCACCTTCGAATAATACCATTAGCGCAAATCCAAAAGAGATAGGGCTCATCCCAATAGAACTTCCGGGCATCATAAAGGATTTTTTTTCTAATGAAAAGTTAGACCTTTTGGCAATAGATCACTTGCTAGGAAATTAGCAAAATTAGCAAACCACGATATCAAATTATGATAAGCAGCCAAAATGTGTTCGTCGGGGAATGCATAATTTATTTCAAGTTGCCATCCTTCTTCTTCCAATATAGACAATTGGTTAGATACTTGGGTTTCACATCCTCTTCGGTTTTCACCTCAAAGTCAAACTCCTGGAGCAACAAGACCCATTGGATAATCCTTGTCTTAGCATCTTTTATAGCCATCAAATACCTGATCGCATCATAATCCATGTGCATAACTACTTTAGCTCCCAATAAGTATGCTCGAAACTTTTCAAATTTGAATACCACCAAAAGAAATTCTTATTCGGTCATAATGTAGTTTATTTTGGTTGCTTTCAAGGTTTTGCTAGCATAATAGATTGGGTAAAAGAGCTTCTCTTTTAATTAATGAAGCACTGACCCCAAGGCTATCCCACTAGCATCGCACATTAGCTTAAATAGTTTTGACCAATTGCATATGATGATGATGGGGGCTAATGTTAACTTATCCTTCAATTTGAGAAAGGCTGTCATACAACTATCATCAAAATTGAATTTAGCCTCTTTCTCAAGCAATTTACGCAAAGGATAGGCCACCTTTGAAAAGTCTTTGATGAATTGCCTATAGAATCCGGCATGACCTAAGAAGCTTCGTACTCCTTTGACTTACTTTGGAGGAGGTAGTTTGGAAATGACCTCGATTTTTGCTTGGTCAACTTCGATGCCTTTCTCAAATATTTTGTGGCCTAACACGATCCTCTCCTTCACCATAAAGTGACATTTCTCCCAATTTAGGACCAAGTTAGTTTTGTCACACCTTTTGAGTAAATCCTCCAAATAGGATAAGCAATCTTCAAAGGCGTCCCCAAAAACAGAGGAGTCATCCATGAATATTTCCATGGTGTCTTCTATCATGTTTGAAAATATAGACATCATACACCTTTGAAACGTGTCTGGGGCATTGCATAGACCAAATGGCATTCTCTTGAATGCAAAGTTCCCATAAGGACAAGTGAAAGTTGTTTTCTATTGATCCTCGGGGGAAATAGAGATTTGGTTATAGCCTGAATACCCATCAAGGAAGCAATAGTAACCACACCCTGCCAATCGATCGAGCATCTAATCCATGAATGGGAGAGGGAAATGGTCTTTTTTCATCCATGAATTTAGCTTTCTATAGTCCATACACACTCTCCATCCGGTCACCGGCCTGAGAGTTATCATTTCATCTTTTTTGTTTGGTATGATCGTGATCTCACTTTTCTTGGGTACACATTGGACTGGACTGACTCATGTACTATCGGATATCGGGAAGATAATCCCTGCATCTAACCACTTGATAATTTCATTCTTAACCACATCTTGCATAGGAGGATTCAGCCTTCTCTGATGCTCGATTGAAGGGATGTAATCTTCTTGAAGGTTGATCTTGTGCTTGCATATCATCGGAGGTATGCCAATTATGTCAGCAATGGTCTAACCAAGAGCTCGAATATGCTTCTTCAAAACATTGAGTAATGCTTGCACTTGTTCTTCACTCAATTTATTAGAGATGATTATCGATAATGTCTCATTGGCGCCCAAATAGACATACTTCAATTGTGATGGAAAGGGTTTGAGTTCCAACACTGGGGATTCAACAATGGAAGGTTTGGATGGAGAAGTCTGTCGATTCTTTAAATCAAGATCAAGTTTTTTTGGAGGATAGGAATAAGATCTCATTCCTACCAAAACACTACATATTGCATCACAGTCTTCTATTCCTTCACAATCATAGTTCAACTAAATGGCTTCTAATGCTTGATCTATGAACCCTTCTTTCACATATAGGTCGACACTCTCCTCAATTTTGTTAATTGCAAACACCATCTAGAGGTCATTTGGCTGCTTCATGGATCTACAAACATCAAAAGACATATCTTCCCTATTCATGGAGAATTTTAGTTCCTCTAATTTCACCTCATTCAATATGCTCCCCATTTTTAAACTTGTCTACCCCAAAATAATTGGTATTTTAAAGCAACCGGTGTAATCAAGTATCATAAAATCTATCTGGTACACAAGTCAATCTATCATAGCAAATTCCCATGGGAGATTTCATTGACGGTCCACCATGAGTAATTTTATCTTTGTGATGGTGGGCTGGCCAAGTTCCAACCATTTGAAGGTGGCAAGAGACATAAAATTTACACTACACTTTCATCACATACAATGTTGTTCTATGTAATCCCTTCGAATCACAATTTGTGAAACACCCAGGGTGTCCTCCTCCTTAGTGAACTTGCCCGATATTATAGAATTACTTTGAGGGGACATATGGACAACCCCATACTCTATGAAATTGTTCATAGTGCATATTTATTTCATGAATTTAGCATACTTGGTCATATGGGTCATGACACAACTCGATGAAATGTTGACAGTGATTTTCTTTAACATAGATTCAAACTCTCTAGGTTTCTCCTTCTCCTTTGCTTGCAATAATCATTGAGGGAACAGAGGTGGACATTTAGGAAAGGGCTTAAAAACTTTGGGTACCTTGTTTCGATGATCTTGATTGCCCGCAAAACTATTTCCCACAGCCCTTTTATTGCTAGGCTTGCTTGTATATGGATTTGCAATTTCTACAGGGATTGGGTTGTCTACTTTATGACCAACTCCACCATCTCTTTTTATTTTCTCCAATTCAAATTGAGAGGTGAGCCATAGCATTCTATCTTTGAGACGTTTGATGGTGACAGAGTGTGAATGCACCATTTGTGCCAGGATCCCGAGTTTGTATATCAACTCCCTGATGCCCTCATCAGTGGACTCCACCTTCTCTAGTACCCTCACAAGCATGCTTTCGACTCTAGAGCTATTATTCTCTTTGTTCTAACCTTGATTCCCATATTCTTGTCTCCCAAAACTTGAACTTGCTTTCTGGAGACTTGCATGGGAACCCATCCCTTGGTTCTCAACCAATGCCTCTTCACTATTTTCATAAAGATATTGCTTATATTCTACTAACTTCAAAGCCCCAACAAGACTAATGGTGTTAACACTCTCAAAATTTTGATTTACCACACTCATAGTCATGAATTCAAGGAGAGTTTTGATGATTGATAACTCTCTATCCCTTTGTGTGTCATTCTTCTTCTTCCATTCATCAACTGTTTTAGCGGAGGTAGCACCCATTTCCCTCTCGACTCTACAAGTACTCAAATCACAATCTACTTAGTCACCTTTTCAAGTGCAAATGAGGGGTAAATAGTAGGTTTTATCAGCCATGTTTTCAGGGTTCACACCACCTGCGCAATATCATAAATACAACGAAGTAAAAGAACACAATCCTCAACAAAGTGAACTTAAACGACAATCAATTGGCAAATCTAAAACTATTCCCTGGCAACAACACCATTATTGATGATGATCAAAAGCACTCTCCCAAAGGAGGTGGTAGGAATCGTCAAGCAAAATAATAAATATACCCAATGGATGGTCGGGGTCATATCCACAGAGAATGGAGTGATGATTCACTAAAAAATAATCGAGTAATAATCATTAAGCCAAGTAGATGTTCAAATAATTGAAAAGTAAAAATTAGGGGAATTGGAAAGTGAATTAACGTATCAATTTCAACACAAGAGAGTAATAAAAGCAAGATTTGTTTATCAATGAGATGGAAGACTAGGGGTATGCTTCCGATGGGATTCTACAATGGGTTAGGGGACTTGATTAATTATGCAAACTCTTGATAAAAGGTACGAGTAGCATTGATTATAGCTATATTTGATAGTCTTTTGACCTTTCAAACATATGTACTATAGTCTTTTCTCAAGCACTATAGCTTTACCTTAAACCAACCAATTCAAAGCTTGGGGGAATCACACTATTTCTAGCTTAGATTCTTAGATGGGTATTTTCTTTGATTAAAACCATAAGCTTGCCCTTATTTTCATTTGCCACTAACTCAAAAGCAATCGGTCGGAGATCTCAAAGGACTTTTCTAAGCTTGTAATGTAGGCTTAGGAAAGGGTAGGATAAGCGTTTTGGATTAAAGTGACTACATCCTTCTTGAACACTAGACAACTTTTTCAATTTGAAACCAAAGCCATTTTTTTCCATTTTCATGCAACACAAAGCACTATTTCACGTATTTCATTTGAAGCCCCAATTTTCATCATTCTATTCACCTTGGAGAGTTTCCTTCTTTTTCTCTCACTTTTGCATTTCTTTTGAACTTTACCCTCTCTTTGACAAGTTCTTTTAATGCTTGCCACAAACCACCATGTATTGCTCATTTCCTCCAAGGTGTTTCTCAATCACCTCAAACTTAGGCTTTTAGCCTCAATTTCACACTTTTAGCATTCAAAGAGGGAAGGTTCAAAAGAGGGATCATTTTTAAAACAGTTCAAGGCTTGTAATGGGGTTGCCAAAGAAAAAGTATTAAGCTCAAATGGGGTCTCTAGTGATACATATAGTGCAATGGTAGGCTTTTAAGGATAAGTAGGTTTCCAAAAATCACAAAGAAGGCCTAAGATCATTTCTCCAACCAAAAGCAATCAAAAATAACATTGAAAGACTAACCGGGCAAGTTCTAGTTGACACATGCAAGTACAAGAATTATTCAACAAAGTCTCACCACACATGGCATGCGAACTATTCAATATGGGCCAATTTTACTTCCTAAACAAGAACAAATAGAGCCACATTCTACATTTTCATTAATCACCACTAATGAGTTAAGAGTCATAAAAAGATTATAGGAGTTGTTGCTAACATCATTCTTTGCCATGCAACTTTTCACAAAAATTCGGAAGGGCATGCTCTATCTCAATTCATATGTGAGACTAACTCTATTAGTACCAAACAAGTCAATGTTTCCAATATCTTTAAAAAATGATGATTTGCCCTTAAGAAATACATCACCCTATCTATCATCGGGCCAAATTATACATTCAAATCGACATGGTTACTCAGACTTCACCATAGCACTCAACCAAAAACAAACTTCACTACGCTTGCATATGCATTTTGCACATACCAATATGTGGATCGCATGTGCCAACGCACATGCCAGGCAGTGTAGGTTCCCCTTCTGCCCACATGCGTTTCACACATCAACATTTGTGGCTCGCATGTGCGACGTAGTAAGTAGGAAAGTTCAACTAGCCTAGCGGGTACTCAAACTTCCCCTGGCCCCAAAACATCCGACAAAGTGATGATTTCCCTTAAGAATATCATCACTTAATCTATCATTGGGAATCGTCACTCTACACCAACTACAACAAGAAATAAAGAAACTAAGAGTAAATAAATCTAAAGAATTTAACCATCAAACTCATCTATTGTTTAAAATAGCAACACCAAACTCGACAAGGGCATAATTATCAAAACAAGCCCGACAAAGGCGCAATAACATCCAAAATAGAAACAAAAGCCCGACAAGGGCAAAATAATATCTAAGAAAAAACAAGCTAAATAAGGTGTGATCTCAATGCGCCACCCCTAACTAAAATAGTACAGTACCCTCACTGCATCAAAATAAGAGATAAGTTTGAGGGGGCTCACTGAAGGGTATCAGTCAGAGCTAGAGCTACTAGGCCCAGGATGGACCAAGTCTGTCTCATCAGTGTCATTCTCCTCCTCAGATCTATAAAATTTCCTCAACGTGCTTATTATTTTGGTGAGAAATTTGCTTTGCTTCCTGTCATGATCCCTTTGCTTCTTTTGGCACCTCTCTACCATTGCCAATATTTCTTTGACATATTGCTGCTCCCACGCTACACTAGCTAGTGTAGGACCACTAGGAGTAGAAAAAGATGATGGACCAGGTACCTATGTGAAAGAACTCTTTCCCAGACTTGAAGGTAGGCTAGATACAATCTGGCAAATCTGGGCATCCATGCCATAGACCTGGATAGAGATGTGTCAGAGTGTCGGGGGCCCAATCTTGAGTGGTCCAATAGCCTCTACAGTAGCTGCTAATTCAAGTGCCTCGCTAGACCCGGAGATCAATAGACCAAATAATGGTGATGCCATGTCGACCTTCTTTTTCTTTAGTGCTTGTGCGGCTTCCCTCTTTCTCAATGGATGAATCACCTTTTCTACCTTTCTTTCATTTTTACCATCCCTTTTCTCAACTCCGACTTTGTAGCATAAGTATGTGATTAAGGAAAGGAAGAACAAGCTTTTACTACCTTCAAGCACAACTTGCTGAATCTCTTGCACAATCAACTGCCTCACATTCACAAGAAGGCCCTCCATCATAGCACAAATAACAACCTCTTTCTCAGGTGTCATATCAGACTCATTTTTAGACAGCATAATTCAGGCACAAATGATAGACAACCAAGATCTAGCTTTAAGAGTGAACTTAAAAGACTTGATCCTCATATTCAAAGCCACCCACTGTGGGATCAAGCCATCATGTAGCCTTTTCACAAACCAATAAGTCCCCAATTCTGTAGCCCTTGATTTGAATATTGCATTGTTGGCATTTGGGAGGTTGTAGTAGGCATTGATCAACTCCAGATTAAATCAAACTAGCTTGCGCAAAACAGTGATAACCAAGTCATTAGAAAAGTCCATCTCGACTGCATTGGCATAGAATTCCCAGGCCATAGCGAAGTTTGCCTTAATAGGCTCAGCGGAAAAGCATATCCACCCACTTGTGACCAACTTTCCATGGAAGTCGGCCCATTTATCTTCTAGACCATCTAACAAAATACCTTGCTACCTTGTGATATTTTTTGTCTAGTGATGATCATATAATTGGGAACATTTTAAGGAGATGAAGGTTCCTTGATCAAAGTACTCTTCATCGGCTACTTGGTTGACATTGTCTTGGGCAATTTCCTTGGATGTCAGCGCCATTTTTAAGCTGTAAGTGCCTACACAAGGAGTAAAAATATCAAACGCTAATATAGGCATGTAAAACAATGTGTTAGGACATGATTAGGCCCAAGAAATGAGGCAAAATGATTTCGAACAGAGCTGGGCAAAGCTACTGTTTTGGACTGCCAGTGAAGCTGCCAATAGTAGGTCATCATGATTGTGGGATTTGTCATTACAATCACGAAGACTATTTTTTTTATTTCAGAAATTCTTTCTCATCGCGATCACGGAATTGGGCATCGCAATCGCGAGAGTCTTATGTTTTGCCTAGAAATTTTCACTCCGGCATTTCATTAAACAGGTGTTTTGCACCCTTTTGTTCCACCATTTTCACAACCCATTCAGTCCAGATTTTTGCCCAATAACAACATACCATCAGCCCTCATACTCTCAACTATCCTCACCAAAATATTTACAACAAAAGCATACGATTCACCATTTTTTTAGGAGATCAAACATTCACAACCACTTAGGCCATCAAAGCCATTGATTTTGCACATAAAAATGAAACTTCAATGATAAAATAGGAAAAAGGAGACATACCTGTAAAGTAGCAAGGCAAGGGAGCTATGAAATTTAAAGGCTTGATGGTGAAATTTTATTTTGTGCTTGAGGAGAGAAGTTTAGCCAATTTTAAGGACCAATTTTTTGGGAAACGTTAATTATTGAAACTTAATACCTGGAGACTGTCGATTCCTCACAGTTGCGTGGCCTTTTCACGCGATCGCGATGAATTAAAATCTCTTAACCTCATGCTATCGCGATAGGTCTACAAAGTTGCAAGGAGTTACTAAAATTTCACTTCATCGTGATCGTGATGGTCAGGGGGCATGATCATGGTGCTTTAGTGAATATTGAATTTTTAAAATTTTGCACAGTGCAATGTTTTCTCATGCGATAGCTGGTGCGACCTGCAAAACTCCAGGTGCAAAATGCACCTATTTCGCATGTTCTCTACTTAGCCTTCGATATTATGGTTTCATCCGCTTTCCTTTTGCACACCTAAAACAAATCAAAAAGATACCAAAAAGTGAAGTAAAACATAAAGAAAATTTTTCAAACAATGGGTTGCCTCTCATCAGGCGCTCAATTTAACATCGCAGCGCGACGTAAGTCATATCACCATTTAGATCTCCACTTGGAGGACTTGAACCTTTGATCCAAATTTGAATTGAAATTTTAGTGACAATCACGGGGTAAAGGTAAGAGCAAAAGAAAGCCATTTCCTTGGTGTCGCATTTTGCACTTTTTCGCCTTCAAGTGAGGAAGGTTGTTTTGCCTTCTATTAATAACAAACTTTAATATGGATACACCTCGATCCATCCCCCTTCCAAAGTCTTTCATAAGCTTGATTACTTTGATTTTCATCCATTCAACCAAACTTAATGTTGAAAAATGGTTGGAGTGAGATTTGAGTGTCTCCACTCTCAAATTTGCCTCATTTATGACATCCTCACTTTTGAATGAACTAGAGTCTTTCAAAATAAAACATTGAGCTTTACCTTTAAACTCTAATATCATTATTTTGATCTTGGCATCTTGATTCATGTGTGGGATGGTTGATTGCCACAACACCTTTAATGTATGAGAATCCCATTTGTCCTCCTCTTCAATGGGAAACTACTCAGAATTACTATCCACGATCATGGACATTTCAATATGAGCACTCACTTTGGTGTGCAAATTCCGGATAGTAGTTTCAAGTAACCCCTCTTTTTGACTTCTCTTGGCATGCCTTTTGAGAATTTTTTTGAACCTTGATAGGATTCTTTCACATTGTTCCCCATAGGCTTCAAGTTGGTGAGCTCAATTTAATAACCATTCTTGGATTAAAATCTCATCTAGATCAAGTTTTTCTTCTTGTTGCGGTTCAAGCACGACCGGTGAAATCTTATTCACGGGAAATTCTATATTTTTAAGATCTTCATCATCATTCCCAAAGCGTATTTGATTGACCCCAATGTTCAACATATGCTCATTTGTTAGGCTTGGAGGTTCTTCTATACCAATTTGATTAAGAGGAGTGGACAAATCTGCCATGGATTTCTTAGCACAATTTCTCTCCTATTTCTCCTTAGATCTACTATCCAAGAAGCCTTGTTTTATGCACTTTAAGTCTGCCTCTATGCTATCTTCTTTGGCCAAGAGAGTTTGGAGCATGGCATACATACCCTTCGGGCAAGTATTGCATTCTTCACTTGCCAAGTCGTGACTCCTATTATGATTGCAAGAACCACTAGCACCATTGTTAGCATAAAAAGGAGAGGGATATGAATATTAGGACAATCACTCCAATGACCACCTCGACCACCACATAAATAGCAATTATACCCATCATAGGATTTAGAAGGTGAATACCTCTCTCTCCTAGGGCTAATTTGACAATCTCGCCAAAAGTGGGGTCCTCCATAATATAGACATGGGTGATTAAAATAAGGGTTGCGACTACCAAACCCATGAGCCTTTCAAACATATTTATATGCCATAGATTATGAACAACAAAAATTAAAGCAAACTAAAACAAAACAAATATTCACAAATTTGAACTAAAGTAAGTAAACTTGAATTCCAAACTAACTCAATATGCCAAATCGTTCCCCGGTAACTATGCTATTTTTTATGATGCTCAGAATCACTCTCCTGAAGAAGGTGGTAGCGATCGTCAAGCAAAACAAAAGTAACCCAACAGATGGTCGGGGTCGATCCCATGAAGAACAATGTAAAGGCTATTGAGATGATAAAGAATTAAAGCAACTTATTAAAGTTCAAGGAGCAAAAAGAAATAAAAAGGATTTGGGGGGTTTTGTTGTTTAAAAACACAAAAGATATTGCAAGTGCAAAGTTGACCAATCTTCCCAACGCAAGGATCGCAAGGAAGATTTGGGAATAGGAATTACTTCAAATCGATACGATACATTATAAGTTTATCAACTACTTCCTAGATTAATCATGGGTCAAAATGAAACAAGCCTTAGAATCTCAACTGTCTACCAACATCTCTTAACCATTGGCAAATATTTCTCAACCCGTTCTCCCGAATCTAGCTAAGTGTTAACAGAGCTATTCCACTTATGGCAACACTAGAATCACTATTTCTATCCAATTTCTTAAATGAGGGTTAAAGCTTCAAGTTAGTGCAAATTAACCTTTCCCCTCCTCAATTTGCTCTTTCAAGCCAAATCAAGGTAAAAGGGGAAAGTCCAAGGGTTGATCACTCCCTTTAGAATCAATTCAAGCACAAGACTAATTAGAAAATCAAAGACCCAATTCATAAACTAGAAAATATTTACTAAATTATAAAAGCACAAGATAAGAAATAAAACGCAAATAGTTTTTATCTCTGACACAATATCCAAATCTCAAATCAACCAATACACCAATGAATTTAGTAAGACAAAGCAAGAGTTAAAGAAAGGAACTAAAGATTTCACAATAAAAGCTTTCAATCTTCACTCCAATGGTGTTGGATGATGAACTTGCTCTCCAAGCTAGCCAAAAGTTGTTCACTCTAAGGCTAAGGATAATTTGGTTAATGAACAGTAACAAGATATCCAAATCCCCTTTCCAAAATGGTTGGGATGTGCTTTATATGGATTGGGGTTTCCAAAAGATATGATTTTCCAAATCTGCCCAGTAGCTGATGATTCCTTCATCATGGTCGCTTGAGAATTTCTCGCGATCGCGAATGTCTATTACTTCCTTTATCGCGGTCAGTGATATTACCTCGTGATCGCGAGTCTTTGGCTTCTGGTTGACCGCAATCACCTGCACTGTAGCTCGCAGTTGTGAAGAGCACTTTACTAGTGATCGACTATCTCCAATTGACTCCATTTTGACTGTTTTCATCCAAATCTTTCCCGAATACTCCTAACTCACATAAACCTGCAAAATAGAAGTAATCCGTGTCAATTGCACTATTTTTCCATATTATATTAGCAAAAGCATAAGATTAAGAGTTAGATAAGTAGGTAGAATACCAACTTATAACTTGTCCTCAAGAAAGATACTCACAAAGTAAGGAATGAAATAGGTTCTAAAACACAAAGGGTGTACACAAGATTAATCTAAACTCTAAAAACTAAGAAAATAACAAACAAAAAGACTCAAAACAAAAGACTCAACTATAATTCTCATCTCAATTTGGATCATCATATTCTCTAGGCAAGTGCTCATTTCAAAACGTTTATCAAAAGGAGTTCACTTCTCATTCAAAAGCAAGGGAATTTGTCATTCAAAACAAGATATTCAAGCTTCTCGAGTCATTGGCATGGACCTTCAAGGTTTTGCCTCGAGATTCGCCACACAACTTGTCTCATTCATTCCTCTAAATTGAAATAGAGACTTTACTCATTCATTTCAAGTGTGCGATGCTACTCACCACAAGAGATAATCCCACTCACAATCATGCAATTCACACTAAAAAGGGATTATAAGAGAACCAAAGAGACTCTCACTTTCTCAAAGAAGTTTGAGTGCAAATGCATTGAACCATAGGCTTGCCTTTTATGTAATTTACCACTAATGTAGAGTTACCAAGCTCAAAATCACTAAGGGATTGCGGGTTACGATGTTGGCTAGGGCTAAGGTGATGATTGCATTTTGCTCAAGTGACTAAATCTCTCTAACGCTCCTTGTGATCATTCAAAACACCGCTCATATTTTTGAACAATAACTTCACCTTATTTCTCCCTCTCACGATCCAAAGTTTCCCTTCAACTTGATCATTCAACATCCTTTTATCACCTTCACTTGGTAGCACCAATTCCTTCTTTTCTATTCATTTTTTCATTTCATTGGATAATTTGAAGAAATTTTCAATTTAGGCATATGATGTTACTTGTGTTGAAATGCATCCTTTTTCTTCTCCACATTAATACATACACCCCCCAAACTTAGGCGTTTAGCCCTACATTTCACTTTTGAGCTATTAGGGCTGATGGGTACAAAAATTTAGGTTCTAAAAGGGGTCAATGTATCAAACATAGTGCCAAAGAAAGGTCACAAGCTCAATAGGGCTTAGTAAGATCAATGTAAAGGGAAGTCAATTTAAGTGAAGTGGCTTATTCAAAAAGGGCCTAAGATCATCTTCCAAGCTCGGTTACATCTAGGATTTCGCCATGAATCACATTCGGGGTAAGTTCTAGACAATACATACACACAAGAACAAAGTATAGCCTTACCACACAAGGCATCATAACACAAGAATTTCACAATTAGTCTTACAATCAATTGGGACAAATAACGTTTGACAAGCTATTTCGAGTTCTTTTACACACTCATTTGTGAATTGATCAAGTCAAATAGGGAATGTGCAAGTCATGATAAGAGAATGCTTTACTCAAAATCATTTTCCCTTTTTCCTTCAATTTGTGAAAAACTTCTTGCTAAGAATTTTTTTCCGGTAGGCCCATTTCGAGAAAAGAAAAACACGGACTCAATTATAAACTAAAACTTGAATTTTCCCCTTAAGAAAGTCATCTCTCGATCTATCA
The DNA here is from genome assembly GCA_003996215.1 of Jaltomata sinuosa. Taxonomy (NCBI): domain Eukaryota; kingdom Viridiplantae; phylum Streptophyta; class Magnoliopsida; order Solanales; family Solanaceae; genus Jaltomata; species Jaltomata sinuosa. The sequence continues at coordinate 74,902 of QJPP01002975.1, read as the reverse complement.
TAGGGAAACACCAACCCGGTTCGACATAAAAATAAATAAAAGAAAATAAAAAAAATAATTTGCTCCTTGGGAAAGAACTGTGGTATGAAAAAAACCCTTTGAGTTTATTCACTAATCTACTATTAACAAGGAGACCAAAATTAAAGCCATGCAAGACAACACTTTGCCAATTAAAACACATTCCACACGGAGGGTTCAACACCCCCAAATTTAAATGGAACATTGTCCCCAATGAAATAAATGTTAGATAAGAAGTACTCCCTGGAGTGGCGTGCGACACGCAGAAGGGCAGGGGAGAAATGCCCTAGCCTTTGCTTGTGTGGATGAAAACTAAAGGGTTGCTAGTGATCTGCCTGCTGATGTGCAACATGGGATACGACGCGCAGAAAGGCAAGGGTGAAATTCCTTAACCATTTTATGTCATGCTAAAAAATAGGTGGATTTCCAGTGATCTGGTTAAAGGTACAAACTAGAGTGTGACGCATATAACAGTAGGTGCGATTTGTACCCCAGGTCGCATGTTTGGTGCCAAAACTTCATTTTGATTGCCAGTCATCTACCTCTTCACATGTGAAGGGCAATGAAATATGCACAATATGGTGTGTAATCACATGACCCAGCGCATGTGGTTTTTAAAAGTATGACTGAGGATCTATTGCGATAGGTGATGGTTGTGCGAAGTGCACTTCTCTACGTGTGTTTTGCATGTTACATGAGCTGAAATATCTTGATGTCTTCCAAACATTTCAACCCTCATAGATTGTTTCCTATCTACACACTTCAACAAAAACAACAACAAGAGTAACACAAAGAGAAAAAATACTGAAATAAAGGTGGATGCATGGGTTGCCTCCCAAGAAGTGCTTGGTTTAACATCATGGCTCGACAATGATACTTCTCAATTATGGTTCATCGAGGTAAGTCACTTCTAGGAGCGTGACATTTTTCGAAATACCCAAATACTTCTTGACTCATTTCCCATTGACTTTAAATGTTGATCCATTTTGGGCTTCCAACTCAATTGCTCCATTTGTAAGAACTTAAAATACCTTAAAAGTGCTAGACCATTTTTACTTTAGCTTACCCGGGAAAAGCCGGAGCCTAGAATTGAACAAAAGCACCCAATTACCAGGAGAGAATTCTCGCTTTAGGATTTGCTGATCATGGTAATGCTTTATTCAGGCTTTATAGAGAGGAATTCTAATAGGCTCACATCTGAAACTCATCTATCTCATTGAGATCTTAAACCCTAGCATGATCAGCTTTTTCCCAATTCAAATTCAGTCTTTTCAAAGCCTACATGGATTTATGTTCTAATTCCACTGAAAGATGACAAGATTTTTTGAAAACTATTTAGTAGGGAGACATACCAATAGGAGTTCTGTATGTTGTCATGTAGGCCCATAATGCATCATCTAATTTTCATGCCTACTCCGTTCTATTGGCATTCACCATTTTTGTGAGAATGGATTTGATCTCCCTATTGGATACTTCAATTTGGCCACTTATTTGGGGTGGTAAGGAGTGGCGACTTTGTGCTTGACTCCGTACTTCTCAAGTAAAGCACTAAACAACCAATTGTAAAAGTGGGATCCTCCATCACAAATGATGGCACGAGAGGTGCCAAAATAAGAGAATATGTGCTTTTAGAGAAACACCGTGACACTCTTTCCCTTATTGTGGCTTTTACCTATTTAGAGATGTAGTCCACAGCCACAAGGATGTAAGTGTTTCCAAAGGAGCTTATAAATGGCCCCATGAAATCTATGCCCCACACATAAAATAATTCAACCTCTAAAATCAGTGTCAATTAAATCTCATGGCAATGAGACACTCCCCCCTCACATTGGCATTGGTCACATTATTTCACTAGATCATGTGCATCTTGGTAAAGTATTGGCCAATAGAATCCGCTTTGGATCACCTTCGAGGTTGTTCACATGCCACCATGGTGACCACCGACTAGTGTAAAATGGCAAGCTTCCAAAATGGACATCATCTCAATTCGTGGAATGCACCTTCGAATTATACAATTAGCACAAATCTGAAAGAGGTAGGGCTCATCCTAATAGAACTTTCAGGCATCATGATGGAATTTTTTTCTGATGGAAAGTAAGACCTTCTGGCAATAGATCACTTGCTAGGAAATTAGAAAATTAGTGAACCATGGTATCAAATCATGAGAAGCATCCAAAATGTGTTCGTCGAGGAACGCATCATTTATTTTAAGTACCCTCCACAGGCCATCCATCTTCTTCCAATCTAGACAAATGGTCAGCTATTTGGTTTTCACATCCTCTTTGGTCTTTCACCTCAAAGTCAAACTCCTGGAGCAACAAGACCCATCGAATAAGCCTTGGCTTAGCATCTTTCTTAGCCATCAAATACCTGATCGCAGCATGATCCATGTGCACAACTACTTTGGTTCCTAATAGGTATGCTTGAATTTTTTCAAAAGCAAATACCACGGCAAGAAATTCTTGTTCGGTCACAGTGTAGTTTGTTTGGGCTGCATTCAAGGTTTTTCTAGAATAATAGATTGGGTGAAAGAGCTTCTTTTTTCATTGATCAAGTACTGCCCCTAAGGCTACCCCGCTGGCATCGCATATTAGCTCAAATGGTTTTGACCAGTCGGGTGCGATAATGATGGGGGTTGATGTTAGCTTCTCCTTTAATTTGAGAAACGATCTCATACAACTATCATCAAAATTGAATTTAGCCTCTTTCTCAAGAAATTTACATAGAGGATAGGCCACTTTTGAAAAATCTTTGATGAATCGCCTATAGAATCCGGTATGACCTAAGAAGCTTCGTACTTCTTTGACTGTCTTCAGAGGAGGTAGTTTAGTAATGACCTCAATTTTAGCTTGGTCAATTTTGATGCCTTTCTCGAATATTTTATGGCCTAACACTTTAACACCCCGAAAGTCAAAAGAGCCAACGGATCTTGAATCCATAATTTTTTTTGCACTATTGGACCCCACGGGTAGCCTCCATGGGCATCGAAGCTTCGACGGGCCATGGGGCACGCTGTGGGAACCATCCAGTGTCTTTAAGACATATATCTTCCCAGACAGATAAGCAATCACGATAGGCATTGCAGTAGTGACGGCTCATAAAGATCCGCCATCAGAATATTCTACTGGTCCTCTCCCAGTTCTTCCTTTGCCCGACGGGCGTCGTGGTAGCAACAGGCCATGGGAACCCATTGTCAAAATCCTCCAGAAATCCCAACTTCCAGGTGGCTTGCCCCATGCCTTGGTTTGATGGGCCAACGTGGGTCCGACGCCCATCAGGCAGCCTGTGAGATGATATTTTCCCTGCAACTTTTATTTTAAGTCTGGGGTATTCTAGTTTTTTTCCCTATTTTTTAACTCCTAAGTGAGGTCTTTTTGACCATTTTTAGTAGGGTTTTATTCCCTAATAGCCTAGGTGTTTCTCATTCTAAGTCATTCTATTCCAAAAGAAGAAATAGTTCCTCTTCTCCAAGTCTCAAGATCCAAGAAAGAACCTCTATCTTCAAGCCTCCATTCATTTCAATCTAGCATAGAAAGCTTCAATTCAGGTATGTGGGCATTCAATAAGGAATTCCTTTCACCCTTATGCCCAAAACTCATGGTTTTCACTTTGATTTATGAATTCATGAAATTAGGGTTCTTACACAAATTTGGGAAAAGCTTATGGGTTCAGTTTTAAAGTTTCAATTCATGACTTCCAACTACTTATCTATGTTTTAATTGAGATTCTTTCAGTGTTTTCAAAAGCCTATGCAAAAAAGATGAATTTCTAGTATGATTTCATTGAATTACATGTTTTCAAGTGAAATTTGGCATGTTTAGATAACATGACCTCAAATATTATGAAATTGCATGCCTAATTCTTCAAGTTATGAATTTAGAAAGAAAAGTATGTTTTGAATTATGGTATTGCTATGTTTTAAGGATTTTTGAAGCATGAATCATTTGACATCAGATATGTCTTTATGTTTTAAGAATGGTTTGGCATCTAGATATGTCTACCTCAGCTAAGTGAATTGCATGGTATCAGATATACCCTTATGCTTTTCAAACAAATTTGGCACCAGATATGCCACAAGTATATGTTGAGCTATAAGTATGTTTTGGGAGTAGTATTGAGAACCGAGTTGGATTGGGTGAGAGTACCCTTTTTATATCCCATAACTACGTGCCACCATAGGACTTGCCATAGGTTCTTTAAGTCCCCTCTATGGACACCAGCCAGCATGATCACACTAGTTATGCATTTATACCCTGGCAAGGTATATTTGGTCCTTTTGATGGGGCTGATACATCGGATATCATGTAGCTCACATGGTCTATGTCGGTTAGAGAACCTCCCACAGAAACAGTTTCAGTTATTTAAATGCATTGACTCTTTGATTTTATATTTCAGAAGTTCCATTATTACTTATGGTTTTCAAGTATATTTTGCCTATGATATTGCATTGAACCTTTTGCATTCCAACTTTCACAATCATAGAATGATTTCAGTTTTAAAGTATGTGCAGCATATTTACTTCAAATTTTGCATATCTCACATACTCAATACATCCTATAGTACTGATGCACATCTTGTGTTGCATCCTCTTGATAATGCAGATTCAAGTTCGGGTCCTCAGATTCGTGGCTAGAGGTTAGCCGGTGTCCCAGCTTTGAGTAGTGAGTCTTCATACTTCGAGGACTCGTATAAGTTATCTATCTTTATGGTTTTTTTCTAGTATTTGGAGTTAGCTGGGGTCTTGTCCCAGTAACTCATTATTCAGTTTAGAGGCTATCAAACATAGTAGAGATTCTATATTTAAGTTTCAGATTCTGTTATATTATATTGAGTTGTTGATAACTTAGTCTATTTATCTTTTCAGTTTGATGCTTTTGTTAAGTTTATCTATGTTTGTTTAAGTCATGCTTTAGGCAAGGGTTAACTTGGGGAACTTGTGGTCTTAGGTCCTGTGTTACATCAAAGGGATAGCCTCAGGGCGTGACAAACTTGGTATCAGAGCATCAGGTTCAAGAGTTCTAGGGTGTCTAAAAGTCGTATCGAGTAGAGTCTCTTTCATGTGTATGAAGCATGCCACACATATGAGAGAGAAGCTATGAGGTGTCTTAGGAAAAAACTTCACTTCTTGGTTGATCAATATCGTGCAATAGAGTTTAACTCTAGTAACCCTCTAATCCTTTCTTTATGCATTTCAGATTATGCATCCTCACCATGTTATACCTCGTCGGGCCAATGCTCGAAATGCTAACCCTTTGATTCTAGACCTCGAGGTCACAAATGCAGAGTTCAGGAATGCTATTCATATGCTAGCCCAGACTATGGCCGCTCATGCCAATTAGTAGGCTCCTATCCCCATCCATAAGGTTTAGTTGCGTCCTGAGTCTGAGACTTCATTCACATGAACCCACCTGAGTTCTGGGGTTCAAAGGTTGGTGAGGATCCAAAAAATTTCTTGGATGAGGTAAAGAAGATCTTTGGGGTAATGCAAGTTGTTGGTGTAGAGGATGTTGAGCTAGCCTCCTATCAACTCAAGGACATGGCTCATATTTGATTTACTCAATGGAAAGATGCTAGGGCTAGGGACATAGTCCCTATGACTTGGGAGTGTTTTGAGAAGGCTTTCCTTGACCGATTCTTTCCGAGGGAATTGAGGCAAGCTAAGGCCAAAGAATTCGTGAATTTGAGGCAAGGTTCTATGATGGTTCAGGAGTATGGGTTAAAGTTCACCCAACTTTCTAGGTATGTTCCTTTTATGGTGGTTGACCCATGGGATGAGATGAGTAAGTATGTTTACAGAGTATCAGATTTGGTAAAGAAGGAGTGTAGGTCTACGATGCTTTTGGGTGACATGGATATTTCCCGACTTATGACTAATGCCCAATAGATCGAGGGAGACAAATTAAGGGAGATGGCAAGGGAGAACAAGAGGGTTAGGTCATAGAGTTCAGGTTTTGGCCATCATAGGTCCATAGGCGGACATCGCTATTTATTTCAGAAGAAATCATCAAGTTCCGTTCATTCTTCAGCTAGTGCACCTACCCAGGCCCCCAGACCTTGTCATGATCAGAATGGTAGAGGATCTGGTTCCTATTCGCAGGGTTGTGTTGCAAAGGGGACTCCTTACCTTTCTTGCGATAAGTGTGGTAGAAGCCACCCTGATGAGTGTTTGGCTAGTAGAGAGGGATGTTTCAGATATGGTCAGGTTGGGCACAGGATTAAGGATTGTCCTTCAGCTAAGAAGGGGCAGGGAGGTAGTAGGACTCAGTCTGCTCCAGCAGCCCCAGGAGGTCGACCGGCCCATTAGGGCAGTACTTCTAGTTCTGGTGGTTGTCCATGCCAGAACCGCCTTTATGCCATATCTTCTTTCTAGGACCAAGAGAGCTCCCTGGACATTGTTACTGGTATGTTGAAAGTCTTTTTCTTTGATGTTTATGCTTTATTAGACCCTGGTGCCTCCTTATCTTTTGTGACTTCTTATGTGGCTTACAAGTTTGAAATTAGTCATGATCGGCTCTTAGAACCCTTTTGTGTTTCTACTCTGGTTAGTGAGTCAGTCCTAGCCAAAAGAATCTACCAAAATTGCCCTATCTAAGTCCTTCATAGAGTCACTTCAGCGTATCTAGTAGAGTTGGAGATGACTGATTTTGATGTTATTCTTGGTATGTATTGGTTACATGTATGTTATGCCTAGGTTGATTGTCGTACTCGAGTGGTCAGTTTCAAGTTCCCAAACAAACCTATCTTAGAGTAGCAAGGTAGTCCTTCATAACTTATCTTAAGGCTAGGAAGATGATTTCTAAGGGTTATGTCTATCATATGGTTTGGGTTATGGACAATTTATTTAGGATTCAATTGTTGTCTCTATAAATATTTTTTTAGGGTTTCTTTTACCCGTTACTCATCATAGACATTCAATACTTGATATTGTTAAACTATTTTTCATGACTTTGAGGATTAATACGAAGTTCTTTCTATGTTCTTGATTCATGGAGATTGTTTTGGCTATTGTTCTAAGATTTTCATGGTTAATACATTTAAGTTTATTCTTATGAATTCTTCTATGATTTTCTCAAGCATGAGTAGCTAAATGTCATAACTAGGGTTGTGAGAACTATGCTGAATTAACAAAAGTAGGTTAAACAATTAATTATTCTTGAATGGTGATCTTGCATGTATTGTTATTCTCTTCACTTTAACCACTTTTTGACGATTTTAAATGTTAGAACTCGCCATTAACCTTTACTTGATAGACCAAAGAGGTAATAGGTTACGAAAAGAGATTAACAACAGAGATTTGAGACTACCAACCCTCATCTAATTATTTGAGACCAACTAGAGATAATCAATCTGAGATAATTAATGAATTTTAGTAAGTCAACACTTGTGAGACCGATCGAAGATCAAGTGAAATTCTTCTGAATGGACTGACTGAACTTCAATTGAACCATAATGTATTATTAGTTTTGCATGCATATCACCATGATAGTCACTAGTTGCGTATACATACTATGTTATGAAATCATGAAAAACACAATCATAATTTTTTCTAATCATTTGAATGCAAACAATCATTAATCTGCAAACAACTGTTTACTTTTATTTTTTATGCAAATCCCCCCTCGAAATAATGACTATCAGTCAAAAACTTTCTACTGACAACGTTCTTCTATATTCTCTATGGAATTCGACCTCAACTCACAATTGATTTTTTATATTTGACAACAACCACTTTATATCTCATTTAAGAGGTGTAATTTGAATTTATTAGTGTGAGATAAAAAAACACCCCTAATAAAGGTTGTGAAGCTTCATGCCCACTAGTTATTCGATAAAATGCTTAGGTGATCAAACCATGAATATTCTTATTAATATTGATTTTTTATTATATATTATTATTGATTAAAGTTGTAAGATTGACCGAACATTATAGTACGCTCAAAGGATAAAATTAGGATATATAAGGCTATAACCCATTCTTTTTATATGGCATGACCTCTCATATGTAAAATTTCTCCGCTATGAGATTTTGACCATCTATGATTCATAAAATGTAATGAATTTTCAATATGATGAATTGTTCATATTTATATATCTCTTGATATATGTTTTTCATCACATGACTATTATTCCTACCATGTTAAGGTCTTGAGGCTCATGATGCAATGTAAATATATATAGAATTATGAAAAACTTAGTTGTTGCTTCCATTGTTATTGAAGTTCACTATACTTTCTTGTTAAGATCTCTACGTCTAACATCCAAATGATACCTTATGCTTCACCAAAGATGTTTATAACTATGAAATGCATGACGTTCTCAAAATGCCTAGAAGAACATAAATATCAAAGAACAAAAATATTCACGTGAATGATTACTTCTTGATAAGATTAAGATAATAAAATGATCGTGTCTAACACGAAAATTCCAGGCGTGATAGATAAAAATATATAATAATATTATGACCATGCGAAGACTCAAATATGATAGATGATATCCTAAGACAATGATATGATCAAGGACGAGCATGAAAGCCCCATTTAATTTATGAAAAAATATTTATTTTTCAGAAAGAATCTCACAAATAAGGTTTGTTCTTTATAACTCTTTCTCCTCCTAGTTGTTCTTATCACTCCCATCTAGATAGTATTCTCAAATTTCAAAGCAAGATAAAATATGATGATATTCCCAAAGGACTAAGGAACATAGATAAAGATATAAATTATGCATAATGAACCCAAAAAGGTACCGTCTAATCTTTATAATTACATTTCTTGTTTCATATATCTTTTTATGTTTGTTGTTTATCATATATTATTTTTATCTACATTATTATACGAGAACTATTTCATAACTACTCACGTCTCTTTTGTCTGGGATTCCTATTATCTTGATGGATATTTTAGGTACGTCAGGGCTATGTCTAAATATTTTTTCAGTTGATAGGATCCATTTATCGATTTTTGAACACGATTCATGTATTATTGTACGTTTTAACATATTCTTTTAAAATTCTTTTGTAAATTCATATTTTTGGGACTCACATCTCCTATTTTGTATGAAAGGAAATCTCCATATGAATTTTTTCACCATTCTCATTTATTTTCTTATTATTTATGATTGTGTCATGGTATTACATTCATGTAGAGTTGATCTCTCAAACAAGTTCAGACACCAAGTGCCGATTCTTCTCACCGTGATTTTGGGGCATGATAAATTTTTTTATGAAATTATACTAATTGCTATCAACATTTGGTACAGTGAAATCTATGAAAACTTCAACATAATTTTAGTTAATTCCTCTAAACTAACCATATCATCCTAAAATATTTAATTGTTATATCATGCAAGGGATAAATAATATTCTTATATGCATTTCTTGACTGATTTTTCATGATACTATCTAATGTCATGATTATTTGTACTCGTATTATACATATTAGTTGATTGCATAACTATTAATCTAGTTACTTGGTCTATCAGATATCTAGGATGTGAGGACCTATGAATAGATGTTCTAATAAATTTTGAATATATCTAAAAGCCTATATAAATTAATTTAATGAATCACTTAGAATTCATCGGGGCCTGTCATCTATAATGATTAATCTTGAAAATTTAATTTTTGACTATCCATAATTGGATATGATGTCATTGACATACATATTGCGTGTCTTATCTATTTCTTCATACAATATTAGAAAGGTATATTTGTTTATCTTGTTGTTGCTTTCATGCATTAGAATTTTAAGACTTGCTTTATGGAATATGACAGCGGAGAAAATCGATAATGTTGGCAGGCTTACAACTGACTCTTGCTATTATTTTTATTGTATACAAGTCTTAACTTTAGCATCACATCAGGTCCTTTCTAATCAAAATTGGAGCAGTTGATGAGTTCAATTGAAGTGATCCAACTACATCAATTATGGTGACTTCATACTAGTTATTTTTTAAATTTATTTTGGATTTCATCCAACTCATGTATTTAGAGTTTAAAATTGCTCATTAACACTCTTCTTAGAATATGAAATTTTTAATAGATTTATACGATTGAAATCTTGCTACTTATCATTGTGAATTGTTGATTTATCGTTTGCTTCTCAATTTTTTACTTTAATTCGAATATGAATGAAATATTAGAAATTAGAGTACGTCTCAAAATAATAACTCTTTAGGTGGTTCTTGAGGATCTTGATAAAGAGTGAAAAATAACTTTTCATCTGGTATTTTTTTTTCCACATGGTTACAACAATAACATCTTTCATTTAGTTATCTTTAAAAGTTTTTCGGGTAATGGAGTACTTGAGACAGAATTAATGAAAAAATGATTATTAAATTTTATAGCCAATTGAATATCTGATTTGCTTTAATGTCATCAACATATGTAAATTGAATTACTTCGGCTACTACAACAAATTATTTCTTACAATTTCAATTACTAATTTAGTGTGTGTGTTTTGCACGTGTGCATCACGTTAAATCATTAATCAATATAAAATGTAAAACATAAGAGTATATTATTAAAAAATAAAAATTGACATAAATTATTGAAAAATAACAATTGACTTTTAAAAAATATATAAATATCAGACTTGCAAATTAGTATATAATACTTTTGAAATTTTAACAGCTTTAGAAGTTCACACGTACATATATATATATATATATATAAATGAACTTATTATATAAGTAAATTTTACTTAATTTGAAATTCTTAAATATTAGGAGTTACTCCCTTCGTTTCAATTTGTTTGGCCTATTTTGATTTGGCACAGAGTTTAAGAAAATAATGAAGACTTTTGAAACCTGTGGTTTTAAATTAAAAATATGTCAAATATATTAAAATATTATTTAATCTTGTGGTCTAAAATATGCCATGTGGAAAGTTAGAATTAAAGAGTTTCTAAAAAAGGAAAGAGACATTCTTTTTTAAACGGACTAAAAAGGAAAGTAGGTCAAACGAATTGAAACGGAGGGAGTATTATATAGTTCAAATAAGAAAATACTTTCTTCGTTCTAAAATACTTGTCATAATTTTTTTTTTGAGAGTCAAACAATATGAACTTTGACCAATATTTTAAGATATATTCACCATATTGATATGAGAAAAATTATAATTTGTAGTGCTTTCCGTATAGTTTTTGAATATTTAAATTTAATTTTAAATTATCAAATTAATTTAATCTAATTTGACTTTAAAAATTAATTAATTTGATATCAAAAAGTAAAACGTGATAACTATTTGAAAAATGAGGGAGTATTTAATAGAAAAAGTTTTAGTAAAGTTAGGGCTTCTAAATATTAGGGAAAACTTAAATGTCGATTTTGTCCTAAAAGAATATTGAGAGTTTTCATTCCTAAAAAATAATTGTAACAAAAAAAAATGACAGTTCATTTAGAATATATTTTATTTTCTATTATTTCATCATTGTTACTTTAAATTTTCATTTTACCAATTTGACATTTAACATATAAAATTTGATCCAATAAATAATCGCCACAATTCAAATATAATTATAATTACTTGTGAGTTGTGATCAATTTTTTTTTTTTTAATTTTTTTTTAACCCTATATGTTTTAGCTTGACCATTATACATTTATATTGTATACATATGAGTGTAATTTTTTTTATTTATCATAAAGGACAGTGTCAGTTATATTTACTTTTTACTGTGTTACTTTAATATTGTTATATATAAAATTATTTATTTTAGGTCTCGGGGAGATTTCAAAAAAAATTGCTACAAAATGAACAAGTTATATATAAGAAGCTTTTAAACACAGGTACACAATAAAGAGAAATGGAATAATCTTTCAATAGTAAGAGATGTAGTCACAAAAAAATAATTAAAAAATAAAAAATTCTGAAATAGAAAAAGATGATGATTAATGTATAGAAAATCTGAATAATTTTGGCTGATACATGGGGTAAAAAGTAACATATGTACTGGTTATTTTATCTAATAATAAAAAGTACACATATAAAGTCGAGACATACAATTTCCATAAAGCTCATAAATAATAAAATGCCAAAACACCCTTAGCTAAGAAGCAGCCATGTCATCCAAAACCTACTTCCCTAGCCTCTTATATATAGTAGAATAACTATAACTTGTATACGTTTTCTTATTTTTACAATTGGAATATATATATATATATATATATATATATATATATATAATATTGTAATGACCCTCTGGGTCATTTTTTATTTTTTATTCTTTTTCTACATTCCGAGCTTTCCCTCAGTGGCTACTGGTCATTTATGACTTTCCGGGACTGACGGTTTGGTGCTCGGGCTGTTCGTTAGGTCATTATGACCATTTCTCTGTTTTAGAACTTGAACTTAGAAAATCTTTGACTTTGGTCAACTTTCTTGGTAAACATGCTCAAAATCAAATTCTGACAGTTCTGTTGGCTCCGGAATGGAGATTTTGGTCTAGTAGGACCATTGGTCTGGGTTTGAGTGCTTTCAGTTTAGTTTTATGTTGCTTTCTGTGTTTTCAAGCTAGTTTGGCTGGTAGGGTTGACTTTGGTCAACATTCGGAGAAGACGGCCTCGGATGGAAATTACGTCAATGCTATTAGCTCCAGAATGTCGATTTTGGGCTAGGGGAACCTTTGGTTCGGGTCCCGGGGATTCTAGACTTATTTTGGGGTATTGAGTTCCGAGTTTGTTTTGGGCATGGGGCCCACTTTTTTTTAAAAACGATCTCCGTTGGTAAATTTGTTGATTCCATTGAGTCCGAAATGTCATTTCCACTCAAATAGCTCTATTGGTTTGTGAGTATAGGGTTCCGATCGTGCCCGGAATGCCTCAGAGAAGTTTGGAAAACTGTTGGTTTTCTGTTGCTGGTATGGCCGAAGTTGTTCATCACGATCTCGAAGAAAAACCCTCGCGATCGCGATGAGTTGGCCAGTTTGTTCATCGGGATCTCGAAGGTTTTTCTTCGCGATAGCGATGAACAAATCCATGTATGTATATATACCTTCTCCTTCGTTTTCTTCACCAAAAATCTGTTTCTTCCATTGTTCTTGAGCTCCAAGCTCCCAATTTTTGTGTGGGCTTATTCCAAGGTGTTGGGGTGATTATTTTACGGTCCGTGATCGATTTCTCGCCTTCAATTAGTAAGTTCTAACCTTTAAATTCCGTAAATTCTCCTATTTAGTTCTAGTTTGTTCTTGGATTGTTGGGACTATTTTAACCCCTTACTATGGTCCGTTTCCGGTCAAATTTTGAGCATGTGCTCCCGGGAAGGTAAGGAACACGTGTGTGTTTTTCATTTCCAGTTTTGGGTTGCGAGGTCCATAAGCCCGTTTATGGCCTGGATTTAGACTCGGATAAATTATTAGCAATACGTGTACCGTTAGCTTCGTATTGAGGTATAGAACATTGTTACGATAGTGGGGCAGCTTGCAGATACTTTTCGGGGGAGATAGGCTCCGGTCTTGTGGATTGGATTGTACGCGTATGCTCGGCTATTCTGATAGGTTATGGTTTACTATTTTCTAGACTTTGCTCATGTGAGGTATGAATATAATAACTTGCTAATGGTTGGTGGGATCTTGTGGTTTGGATACGGTTATGAGTAGGCTTATTGATCCTTATAGGTGATTTAGGTGCTCTAGAGTAAGATTTTGGCTAGCAATCCTTAGTATAGGCTGTAGCTCTTCCTTAAGACTGTGCGTAGGCGGTGTAATATCCTTGGGATTAGGGTCAGATGCCTTAGTTTCATTTAGACTGCTTGTGGTTGAGATTATTAGATTAGGGAGCCTTAGCCTAGAATTATATAAAGGTTCGGGGTAGAGTAGACGTTATCGTTGCTTTGTTATTATAACTATTATTATTCTTGTTGGTTTGGTGTTCTATTTATCATGTAATTGTGGGCCTGAGGCCATGGAGATGGGACTTGCAGGAGCCAGGTCAGTATGGTTGTTCTTTGCTTAAGTTTCTATTTGTCATACGCTTTATGTTTAGTTCTGGTTAGTTGTTTATCCTAGGTGGGTCCCTTGGTATTTGGTAGATAGTGTAGTGTTCCCTTTTAGTATTTGTACTAGAATAGTCGGCCTTAGCATCCTATGGCTATAGTTCCTGGTAGGGTAGTTTCTTACTTTGTTTTCTGGTTGTTCTTATCGTGTTATATTCTTATGGTTGGATTTGGTATGCAGATCTATGGGACTAAGGCCATAGTGTTGGGCTGGCTAGAGTCCAGGTTAGTACGATATTGTTATGAAGGGTGAAATGCCCTATCTTGGTTTATCTGCGTGCGTGCATCATATGCATACATATATACATTTGAATTTATTCGTGTTCATCTCTTTTTCATATATGATTGGGTTATGGTATGGATTGAAGGGAACTGAATGGTACAAATTTACGAGAATCGATTGGGTCAGTGGTTTGATAAAGGAATCTTCTTTTAACAAATAGTTTTCAAATTAAGGAAAGATTTTACCGATTTAAGCTGGCCACTAATATTTAAAACCCGAAACACTTCCTTTTTAAATGATTGGAGCTCCAAGGAGAGCGTCCTACTTTTATAAATGTTTTTGGTTGATAAAGGGGAAAAACAATTTCTTTTTTATAAACTTGTGCGGTTAAGGAGAAATCTTACATCACTGTTTTACTGACTTCGAAATGGGAAAATACTTCTATCTTATGCACTTGGTTTGAGAGATGATTTTAACCTTGCTTTCTATTGGTTATGGGATTATATTGATAAGCTCCATCAGCTTCCTTATTATATCTACGGGGTTTTACTTGTGGAAATTATTATATTGGTAAGCTCCAATGGCCCATGAGAATACTCTGGATTTTCTTAATTATATATGGATATTGTGGCGTTGATTGTTATATTGATCAGCTACGGCGGCCTGAAGAGGCATTCCAGGTATTATGGTATGGTATTGGTTGGTAAGTTCCGGCGACCTGTAAGGTGACTCAGGGTTCTCATTAATTATTGCATTGGCCACATTTAATTTCATTTTATTTCATCCATTCCATATCGCATTTTTCATGTATTCCTTGCGTACCTTTACTATCAGAATCTGTGTGTAGTTGGCTATCTTTATCGGGTGTATTTCCTGAACTAGGGACGTCCGAATTGGTTGTTGTTGGTTTATTGTTTATGCTTTTCATATTATGGCAGTTTTTCCCCTTTTTATTTAGGTTTTGACCATTATATTTCCTTCTGACTCATCTTTCTTACCCTTGGGATATATTCACTTTCTGTTATATTTATATCTTGTTTGAGCTTAGTCGGTCGATGATGCCTATTGAGTACCGCGTATTTTGGTACTCATACTACACTTCTGCATCTTTTTGTTGATGCAGATCCTAGTATGGTTTATCGCCGTTGATTGCAGTCTTCGTGCAGAGTTGCTGACTGGAGACATTGGGTGAGCTCTTGGCGATTAGAGTTGATTCATTTCCCTCTACTTTTGGACTAGTCTCCAACTGTACTTTCAGAGATTGTCCGTATTTTGTTATGTCTATCTAGAACATCTATGTTGTAGTAGCACTTGTACCGACTGACACCAAGTCTTGGGGGATTCTTGTGTATTTTATTCTCTTCCCTTCCCTGTTTACTTTTATTGGTTTATCATACCTTCCGCTGTTATTATTGTTTTCTTCTGCTTTTGGGTTATTTCTTGAGTTAGCCCGTTACTTGTAGTTCTGAGCTAAGGGTTGGCTTACCTACTGGTGGGTTATAATAGGTGCCATCACGACTTGAAGTTTTCGGGTCGTGACAGAGTGGTATCAGAGCTCTAGGTTCACTGATGTCATTGGTACATGGGCAGGTGTCTAGTAGATTCTCGCAGATAGGTACAATCACTTATGTATCCTATCTTCGGGAGGCTATTGGGCATCCTTAGGAAAAGTTCCATCTTGTTGATTCCTTATCATGCGTTTTTCTCTCCATCAAAGTCTAAACTTCAATTGTTCCTTTCCTTCTCAGATAGTTATGACGATCGACAGCGGGCTTGGGCGAGGCTCATACGCTTGCTGCTGGAGTGCGGTTACCAGAGTTAGGGGTTGAGGGTGTTCACTTTTAGTTAGAGGACGTGGGGCCAGGCCAGCCTCCAGCAGGATTTGTAGCTTCACCGGCTCTTCAGGGTATTCTAGCCAGGATTCTTAGCTTATTGGAGAGTATGTCACGGGGTGGGACTCTACCTAGTGCACCTGATAGTTCATAGATCAGAGTTGAGACATAGACTTCAGCCCAGGCAGCGGCACATAGTAGTCAGGGACTAGGAACACAGCTAGTTGTTGTGGCTCCCCATTTGGGTATTTTACCAATTCCATTGGTTGCTCAGTCTATTGCAGCTAGGCAAGTTATGTTGATTGAAGAGCAAAAGATGTTAGGCAGGTTCATCAGATTGGGTCCTCCGAGGTTTTCTGGTGCCCCAGGGGAGGATGCTTATGAGTTCTTGATTAGTTGCCAGGAGAGGTTACATAACCTTGGGTTAGTTGAGTCTCACAGAACTGATTACACTTCATTTCAGATGGATGGTTTGGCAAAACAGTGGTGGCGATCTTATACTGCTTGCAGACCAGCCGAGTTACCTTCGATGACTTGGACTCAGTTCTCCGAGGCTTTCTTGGAGAAGTTTGTACCTTGTAGCTTGAGGGAGAGGTTGAGGGATCAGTTCACCAGGTTAGAAAAAGGGCTCTATGTTGGTTTCTGAGTATGAGGCACGGTTCCATGAGTTATCTAGGCATGCTACTATGACTCTTCCTACAGAGCACGAGCGGGTTCGCCAGTTTGTCAGAGGGTTGGATCTACCACTTCGTTTGGCTACAGAGCAACTAGTGGCATTAGGGGCTACATTCCTTGCGGTTGTTGATCATGCACGGATTATCGAGGGTATATATCTTGAGGCCGGTGGAAGCAGTGGTAAGAGGCCTCGCCATCGGGGTAGTTTCAGTGATTTTCAGTTTCGAGGCAGAGGTTTCTCCCGTGGGGGTCACCCAAGACATTTCCAGTTTCACCATCCAGTTCATGCGACATTTTAAATTTCAGGGAGCGGTTGTTCGAGGCACAGTGGGTAGAGTAGTTGGGGGTTCAGGTCAGACTTCTCGAGGTTTACATTCTGGGTATCCAGGCCGTTGTGGCCAGTCAGGTTCAGCCAGATTTTCTCAGCGGGGCACTTCTAGTAGGGGTTGTTATGTTTGTGGTGATCAGGGATACGTTTCTAGGACTTGTCCGAGATTCAGGGAGTTTCACCCTCTCTGAGTTCCAGCATCATCGGCCAGGGGCAGTGCACAGATTAGTAGGGTTGGTTCCCAGGTTGTTAGTGATGGTTCTCAGCCTTATCGGTCGACTAGTCATAGCAGATGGAGTCACACAAATGCTTTTATCATAGGTACAATTTTGTTATCATCAGTGAGCTTTTGGTATTATTTGTTGTGGGGTTCGTGTGTCCTTATATATAAATCTTTTTACATTACTTCTCATCCAAACTCGTATGGTGAGATTGTGGTACTTGTGCATATTGCTACCCTGTAGAAGAATTCTTTTAGTAGTGGATTGAGTATGTTGGATTTTGGGTAGTAACTATATTGGGTTGTCTTGATTTTGTTTATGGTGCTGGTTCGACGTTCTTCCTTTGGGTCAGTTTCTGCGGTTGATGAAGGTTCAGGTTGCGGAAGTGTTTTCTAAAGTCAGAGTTTGAGATTTGGGTTATCTTCTATTAAGGGTTAGGGTGGTGGTCATTCCAAGGACTACCTCAGGAATCGTTCTGTAATAAGTTCCCAGGTATGTCCTTTGGTTTGACCCATGCCCCATTAGCGGTTGCCGATTATTGAGCATCATATTCAGATCCTTTTTGGGTTCCAGTTACTATAGTATTCTTAGGTGGCAGTTGAGTCTACCTGAGGAGTAGGGAGGAGATAGATTAGTATTTGGTTATGTTTCAGACTTTGCGGGTTAGCGGACTATTTCAAGAGGGTCGTGGAAGACTTCCTCTATTCGCGACACTTTTGATTAGATCGATTCAGGAGACCATTCCCTTGTAGCGGTTATACCAGAGTGTTATGGGTTCCCTAAGGGTTGGAGGATTGATTTTAGGCTTTGTCACATTCTTTCTATATTTCTTTCTTTGTTCTTGTGTCCTTGGGTTTTGCTCAAATAGGCAGACCTAGCCTAGTCCCTTTTTTTAGGATCAGACATTGTGTGGTTCAGAAGGTTTGGTTCAGAATCTGCGTTCGGAAGGTTGTCCTTCAGCATGGGTTGCCTGGTTACTTTCTTTTTCAAATATCGGTGTTTTCTTTTCAATTGGTTATTTCTGGTAAGTTTGGGTTATTCGGGTGATCTTATCGCAGTTGTCCATCTGTGGACCGATGATCAGTCAGGGTAGGCTAATCCGATCATTGTGGGTATGTCTCAGGCAGGTGTTTATGTTTCTAAGGTTAGTAGGACTAGTGTGTGGTTTTTGTTGAGATCGAGTTTAGACTGCTTTGGGGAGGTAGAGTATGGTAGGAGTCCTAGCCTTCTGATGGGTTTGTAGATGTTTTTTTGAGTTTAACTCTAGTGTTTGACTTGTGTTTGACTTTATGGTTTGAATGCTGATGTTTCAGGATAGATGGAAGGGTCTTCGGACCCAGGATTCTTTGGTAAGAATATAGGAGAAAGTGGGTTTTGTGCTTTGTGTTAGCATGGTTTTCAGTTCTGTGTGATGATTGCCTTGGTCTTCATAGTTCCTGTGTTGTGTTTCTACTTTTCAAATGTTTTCTTTTGGGGTTCTGTTTAAGTTATTTTACCGGTTAGCTTTTGAGCTAGAGGTTGTGGTTTTTCCTGTTTTGGCTAGTTTTGAGTTAAGGTTTTAGTAAGCTTTCTTTGGTTATCTTCCTGTTAGCCGTTGTCTGATCGAGGAGGCTCCTCGGGAGGCCTATCTCAACTCACATACCTGATATCTTTTCATTTCTGAGCCTTCGAGTACTTCCTGTTTCTTAACTTTCAAGGACGAAAGTTCTTTTAGTAGTGGATGTTGTAATAACCCTCCGAGTCATTTTCTGTTTTTCATTCTTTTTCTACATTCCAAGCTTTCCCTCAGCGGCTACAGCTCATTTATGACTTGCTGGGACTGACGGTTTGGTGCTCGGGCCGTTCGTTATGTCATTATGACCATTTCTCTGTTTTAGAACTTGAACTTAGAAAATCTTTGACTTTGGTCAACTTTCTTGGTAAACGTACTCAGAATCAAATTATGACAGTTCTGTTGGCTCCAGAATAGAGATTTTGGTCTAGTAGGACCATTGGTCTGGGTCTGAGTGCTTTCAGTTTGGTTTTATGTTGCTTTCTGTGTTTTCAAGCTAGTTTGGCTGGTAGGGTTGACTTTGTTCAATATTCGGAGAAGAAGGCCTCGGATGGAATATTTGTCCGTGCTATTAGCTCCGGAATGTCGACTTTGGGCTAGGAGAACCTTTGGTTTGGATCTCGGGGCTTCTGGACTTATTTTGGGGTATTGAGTTTTGAGTTAGTTTTGGTCATGGGCCCCACTTTTCCTTAAAACGATCTCCGTTGGTAAATTTGTTGATTCCATTGAGTCTGGAATGTCATTTCCACCAAATAGCTCTATTGGTTTGTGAGTATCAGGTTTCGATCGTGCCCGGAATGCCTCGGAGAAGTTTGGAAAACTGTTGGTTTTCTGTTGCTGGTATGGCCGAAGTTGTTCATCGCGATCTCGAAGAAAATCCCTCGCGATCGCGATGAGTTGGCCAGTTTGTTCATAGCGATCTCGAAGATTTTTCTTCACGACAGCTGTGAACAAATCCCTGTATGTATATATACCTTCTCCTTATTACTTCACCAAAAATCTGTTTCTTCCATTGTTCTTGAGCTCCAAGCTCCCAATTTTTGTGTGGGCTTATTCCAAGGTGTTGGGGTGATTATTTTACAGTCCGTGATATATTTCTCGCCTTTAATTCGTAAGTTCTAACCTTTAAATTCCGTAAATTCTCCTATTTAGTTCTAGTTTGTTCTTGGATTGTTGGGACTGTTTTGACCCTTTCCTATGGTACGTTTCCGCTCATATTTTGAGTATGTGCTCCTGGGAAGGTAAGGAACACGTGTGTGTTTTTCATTTCCAATATTAAGTTGCAGGGCCCACGGACCCGTTTGTGGCCTGGATTTCGACCCGGCTAAATTATTAGCAGTATGGGTACTGTTAGCTTCGTATTGACGTGTAGAACATTGTTATGATAGTGGGGCAACTTGCGGATACATTTTGGGGGAGATAGGCTCTGATCTTATAGATTGGATTGTAGGCACGTGCTCGGCTTTTCTGGTAGGTTATGATTTACTATTTTCTAGACTTTGCTCGTATGAGGTATGAATATAATAACTTGCTAATGGTTGGTGGGATCTTGTGGTTTAGATACGGTTATGAGTAGGCTTATTGATCCTTATAGGTGATTTAGGTGCTCTAGAGTAAGATTTTAGCTTGCAATCCTTAGTATAGGTTGTAGTTCTTCCTTAAGACTTGGCGTAGGTGGTGTAATATCCTTGGGATTAGGGACAAATGCCTTAGTTTCATTTAGACTGCTTGTGGTTGAGATTATTAGATTAGGGAGCCTTAGCCTAGAATTAGATAAAGGTTCAGGGTAGAGTAGATGTTATTGTTGCTTTGTTATTATTACTATTATTATTCTTGTTGGTTTGGTGTTCTATTTATCATGTAATTGTTGGACTGAGGCGGTGGAGATGGGACTTGCAGGAGCCAGGTCAGTATGGTTGTGTTTTGCTTAAGTTTCTATTTGTCGTACGCTTTATGTTTAGTTCCGGTTAGTTGTTTTCCTTAGGCGGGTTCCTTGGGATTTGGTAGATAGTGTAGTGTTCCCTTTTAGTATTTGTACTAGAATAGTCGGGCTTAGCATCTGATGACTATAGTTCCTGGTAGGGTAGTTTCTTACTTGGTTTTCTTGTTGTCCTTATCGTGTTATATTCTTATGGTTGGATTTGGTATGCGTATCTATGGGCCTAAGGCCATGGTGTTGGGCTAGCTGGAGTCCAAGTTAATATGATATTGTTATAAAAGGTGAAATGCCCTATCTTGGTTTATCTGTGTTCATCATATGCATACATATATACATTTGAATTGATTCGTGTTCATCTCTTTTTCATATATGATTGGGTTATGGTATGGATTGAAGGGAACTGAATGGTATGAATTTACGGGAATCGATTGGCTCAGTGGTTTGATAAGAGAATCTTCTTTTAACAAATGGTTTTCAAATTAAGGAATTTTTTTACCGATATAAGTTGATCGCTAATGATTAAAACGCAAAACACTTCCTTTTTAAATGATTGAAGCTCCAGGGAGAGCGTCCTACTTTTATAAATATTTTTGGTTGATAAAGAGGGAAAACGGTTTCTGTTCTATAAACTTGTGTGGTTAAGGAGAAATCGTACATCACTATTTTACTGACTTCGAAATGGGAAAATACTTCTATCTTGTGCACTTGGTTTGAGAGATGATTTTAACCTTGCTTTCTATTGGTTATGGGATTATATTAATAAGCTCCGGCGGCCTTCTTTGTATATATACGGGGTTTTGCTTGTGGAAATTGTTATATTGGTAAGCTCCGGCGGCCCATGAGAATACTCTGGGTCTTCTTGATTATACATGGATATTGTGGCATTGATTGTTATATTGATAAGCTACGGTGGCCTGAAGGGACATTCCAGGTATTATGGTATGGTATTGGTTGGTAAGTTTCGGCGACCCGTGAGGTGACTCAGGGTTCTCATTCATTATTTCATTGGCCACATTTCATTTCATTTCATTTCATCCATCCTATATCGCATTTTTCATGGTATTCCTTGCGTATCTTTACTATCAGAATTTGTGCATAGTTGGTTGTCTTTATCGGGTGTATTTCCTAGACTCGGGAAGTCCAAATTGGTTGTTGTTGGTTTATTATTTATGCTTTTCATGTTATGGCAGTTTTTCCCCTTTTATTTAGGTTTTGACCATTATATTTCCTTATGACTCATCTTTCTTACCCTTGGGTTATATTCGCTTTCTGTTATATTTATATCTTGTTTGAGCTCAGTCGATCGATGATGCCTACTGGGTACCGCGTGTTTTGGTACTCATACTACACTTCTGCATATTTTTGTTGATGCAGATCGTAGTATGGTTTATCGCCGTTGATTGCAGTCCTCATGCAGAGTTTCTCACTGGATACATTGGGTGAGCTCTTGGCGATCAGAGTTGATCCATCTCCCTCTACTTTTGGACTAGTCTCCTACTGTACTTTCAGAGATTGTCCGTATTTTTTTATATCTATCTAGAACATCTAAGTTGTAGTAGCACTTGTACCGACTGACACCAGGTCTTGGGGGATTCTTGTATATTTTATTCTCTTTCCTTCCCTGTTTACTTTTATTGGTTTATCGTACCTTCCACTGTTATTATTGTTTTCATCCGCTTTTCGGTTCTTTCTTGAGTTAGCCTGTTACTTGTAGTTCCGAGCTAAGGGTTGGCTTACCTACTGGTAGGTTATAGTAGGTGCCATCACGACTTGGAGTTTTTGGGTCGTGACATATATATATATATATATATATATATATATATATATATATATATATATATAAAAGGTGGCTTTATTGCGAATTTCAATCACACGCAAGTGTACGTGGTCGTCCAGGTAATACAGACTGGTTTATCCGGATATCGTACCTAAGAGACTTATGACTTAGCAATTGTCACGCCCCGAGACTACCCTCTAGACATAACACGGGACCTAGGACCACAAGTTCCCCAAGTTAACTCTTGGTCATAGCATAACTTGAGCATACACGAAGAAATATAGCGGAAGCATAACTAGTAGAAATAGGCAACCATGTCTATATAAGATAAAGGTCTAAGAATACCGAATCTAAAATACAGAATACAAGTCTAGCTATGTTTGAAGCCTCTAAACTGACATAAAGAGTTGCTGGGAGAAGACCCCAGCTAACCCAAAAATTCAAAGGAAAGACATAAAAGTAACAAGAATAGTTACAGACCTCAAATGATGAGGACTCACTAACAGAATCTGGATAACTGGCAACGCTTAGCCACGAACCTGAGGAAAGGATCCTGAATCTGCATCATAAATAGGATGCAGCGCAATATATGCGTCAGTACTATAGGATGTACTAAATATGTGAGACATGCATAAATATGATAAAAACGTGCTTAAAAACATAGATAAAACTGAGTTTATACATAATAAGTGAAATCATAAGTAATATCATGCTTTAAACATAAGGTAAGAAATAGCATAGCATAAGGCTTAAAAACATTCATACGGGAATTTTTATTGAATGACATAAACCATGATGAGCTACATGGAGTTCAGTGTGATACACCCACACCAAAAAAGGTTGTCCTAACCGGTCAAGATTAGAACCTTATCATAATAGGATCCTGTCATAAGCCACAGAGGGCAACCTACGGTGGCAACATAGTTTTGGATTTGGGTTATCTAGAACCCTCATCGCTCAGTGCTAAATACTACTCCAAAAATATACATATAGCTCATAACATACTCGTGACATATTTAATTCCAAAATTCTATTTGAAAACCATAAGAACATATCTAATGTCATGCAAATTCAAATCATAAGTCTTAAAGCTTAGCATAGCCAAAATTCACTTTTCTTTCTAAATTCATAACTTGAAGAATTTGACATGCATTTTAATTAAGCACTTGAGATCATAATATCAACGCATTCATTTTTTCCTAAATCAAGCCATGCATGCAAAATTAAGCTAGGGTTATCCTTCAAATCATGAGATAAATAATCATTTTCAAAACTCATGTAAATCATGAAATTTAACTTAAAATTTATTGAAGAATCATAAGAAAATACTTAGAAAAGCCGATGAGGATTGGGTAAGAACCCTAACTTGAAACTTCATAAAAATCAATTTAGAAGAATTTAGGTTTTGGGCATAAGGGTGAAAGAATTCCCTTATTGAATACCCACATATCTGATTTAAAGCTAGCCCAACTAAGAATGAGAAGAATGGAGACTTGGAATTGAATCTCTTGCTATGGAGCTTGAAACT
The DNA here is from genome assembly GCA_003996215.1 of Jaltomata sinuosa. NCBI lineage: Eukaryota > Viridiplantae > Streptophyta > Magnoliopsida > Solanales > Solanaceae > Jaltomata > Jaltomata sinuosa. The sequence goes on along the minus strand of QJPP01002975.1, from coordinate 50,821 downwards.
TGGAGTTGGTGAAGTTCTTTCCTCTTTTGGGAGGTGAATTAGGAATAATGAAGGACTTAGGCTAATTTGGGTAGAAACCCTACTAAAATTGACCAAAATGACCTCACTTAAGAGTTAAAAGGATGGATAATTACTAAAATAACCCAAAAATTTAATTTACAAAAAGCTATTAAAATTTGTGACTTCAGGGATCACGGGTGCAATCCACGAGCTGTAGACTAAATCACAACTCGTGGTTTCCACTCGTGGTTCCTGACCCAAAAGCTCAGTTGCAGATCAGGTTCTACAAGAGAATAGGATGGTCCATAGAATGAACTACGATCTGTCAAACCTACTCGTGGTTCCTGGGGAAATAGACAGACCTCGGATAAAGCTCTACGAGTGAACAATACGGTCCATGGAATAAGCTATGGTCCGTAGACCCACTCGTGGTTTTCAGATCAGAGACTGCACCTGCTGAATACAAATCACGAGTTCATTCCACGGCTTGTGGTTCAAATAACGGCCCATGATTTGGACTCGTAATTCCTGAAAAGCTAAAATTTTTAGAGATTCTAAGTTTAAAAGTTGGATCAAATTCTGAGGTATTACAATATCTCCCCCTTGGGATCATTCGTCCTCGAATGAAGACTAAGCAAGGAAAATAAGAGAGAAAACAGCCCAACCAAGCAAGAAAATATGAAAACTAAAGAACAAGCATGAAAATTGGCTTTTCATCGTAAAACATGACTAAACTAACTTCAAAAAACATGAATACATACTAGGATCATGAGAAAAACTGATGGAGAAGAATCAGAGGGACATACTAAGGAGAAAACTATTACCTCAAGCTGAAACTGAATCGAAAGGTGTAATTACCCTTCCTGTTATTTATGTGTGTTCGCCTTTCTTTTACCGTTAGAGCTTTCCTGTAGTGGCCCCAAGTCATTTATGGCTTGCTGGGATCGATAGTTCGGTGCCCGAGCCGTTTGTTTGGTCTTTTTGGCCGTTTCTTATTTTAGAGCTTTTAACTTTGCAAATCATTGACTTCAGTCAACATTCTTAGTGAACGTGCTCGAAATTGAATTCCGACAGTTCCATTAGCTCCGGAGCGTGGACTTTGGTCTAGAGGGACCTTTGGTCAGGATCCAGGAGCTTTTCAGCTTAGAATTCTCTATCGTTCTGTGCTTTCAGGCCAGTTGGGCTTGTTTGGTTGACTTTGGTCAACATTTAGAGAAGATGGTCTTGGATGGAATTCCGTCAGTGCTGTTAGCTCCAGAATGCCGAGTTTGGGTTAGGTAGGTGGTTGGTTTGGACCCCGGGTGAGCCGGGCTCATTTTGGGTGTTCAGTTTGTTGTGATAAGTGTTGACTTGGGTCAACATTTCACTGATATGACCTCGTATTTAAGTTTCGTCAATTTCGTTGAGTCCGAAATGTCGTTTCCACTCTAATAGCTCTATTGGTTTTTGAATATCGGGTTCCGATTGTGCCCGGAATTCCCCGTAGAATTACTAAAAAGTTGCAAATTTTGTTGCAAGCAGCTTCCTCAGCGCCAACGGCGCCCCCTTGGCGCGATCACGCGCATGCGCGCCCTGCCCTTCAGCACCAACGGCGCCAGCCTGCACCCAGGTATATAAATTGGCCCTCCTTCATTTTTCCAGCCTTATTTCTCATTTGTTCCCAACTCCAACTTGAAAATACTCTCTCCCAAATTGCTCTAAATCGATTCTAAACCTTGGGGAGTTGATTGTTCGTGGATTTTCCGTTGCCCTTCGTCTCTTGGTAAGCTTCTTCTTCACTTGGATTTCCTAAATTCCTCCATTGTTGCCTTCTTCCAAGCTTGAGAATTATTGTGTAAATTCTTCCCCTGCAGCTGGTGCATGCTCGTGAGGGTGAAGAATCCTTCATTTTAGCCGGAATTCCATCATTGTGGTAGGTAATTCTTGCCCAACTTCCGTTTTATTTCTTGGAAATTCCATCTTTAATTCTTGACTTGAGCGGGCTATTTTGAGCCCCAATTGTTGTCCGTTTTCTCTCAAGTTTTGAGCATGCGCTCCCGGGGCAGTAAGGAACACAAGTGTGTTTTCTGTTTTTGATTTTGGATTGCAGGGCCCAAGGGCCCACCGGTGACCCAAATTTCGACCCCGTTATGTTTATGACATTATGGGTATCGTTAGTCTTGTTTTGACTTGTAGATTATTGTGTTGATAGTGGTTTTGCAAATTGGAGCTTCTCGGAGCAGTTCGAGCCTGGACGACGCCATCCCCACAGCTATTCACTGGGAAACAGGTAGGTTATGGCTTTCCCTACTTAGACTCTGCGTATATAGGCTATAACTGCATTAATTAGCGTCCTTGGGTGGGTTGTTATAGGTTGGTACCCCAGACCTTGTCCGCTTTTTCGGTCCGTTTATTTCATACGTTGTTTATAGTATTCACGTAGTATTGTATATTACCTTTGTGGTCGTGTGTTGCCTTGTATTGACTCTGGAACACAGATGGTGGGTTATTTGGGAATGTATGTGATGTCCCAGACATATAGATATCCTTTTAGGCTGGTTCTGTCTGCTGAGTAGCTGTTGGGCCTGTGCAGGGCTGATAGGAACTGTTTGTGAGCCGCTGGGCTAACTTATATTTGTGTGCGAGCATATCATCCATGAAAAGATTTTCCCTTGCATATTTTACTTTGGTTTTGGCTGTGAGCCACTATAGACAGTTTTTCCTAAAACTTGCATGGCCTCGGGGGTTTGTTTTCGATATTTTTGATGATAAAAAGGGGATTTTGGAGGATTGCACATTGATTTGTATTACTGGTACTAGTCTCTGCCGGGCAGAGCACCAGACTCGATTTTATTACTGATTTAGACCCGGACACACTCCGAGTACCCTTTGGAAGGGTTATTGAGACGTTTATCACAGATTTAGACCCGAGTATACCTCGGGCACCCTTTGAGAGGGTCTTTTGAGATTACTACTACTGTTTTAGACCTGGGTCACAGCCGGGCATGTATTACGAGAGTCTGAGTTTTGAGCTACATTTGAGACTTAGCCACTGGCTTGAACCCGAACTCGATTCCGGAGGACATGTTTCAATTCTGAGTTTTTGTATGTGGTTGAGAGGTAGACCTCTATAGACCCCTGTCATTTCTGGGCCACTAGCTATGGGCCGATGCAGCGTGTCAAGAGGGAGGGTGTACAGTGAAGGAGAGGTACCCGGGAAAGAGCCTTCCATGGGTCCCGCCTCTATATGGGCTCGTGAGGTACCTGGGGGGAACATACCAGTTACTTTCACATCATATCATTATCATGCATTTGGCACACTGATTCCACCCTTGTTTGTTGTGTGTTAGTGTACGCTCCAGTTGTATGGGCAGCCAGAGGGTTTGTTTTCACTTGATTGCATTCCTCGGTTGTATGGGCGGCCGTTGGGACTGTAGGTAGATTATATTTACTCCTGTCTTTATATAGAGCTTGTCTTGGCATTCAGTTCTTGAAGGATTAGTGATGGTTGGCCTGTTGAGGCTCCGGTTGTGGGATTTTGATTATTGAGAGGGCTAGGGAGTCCTATCTTATCGAGGCACTTTTGTGTGGCCTTCTGAGAAGATTCTGATATTCTGGTTCCATTTTTTGTCAGGAGTTGAGTAGTTTTCTCGGTTATTGTGGCTTAGTCAATCCTTCCTGGGTGGTACTCGTGAGGTGGATTCCTGTTTATGTTATCTTGAAGTGGGGTTGATGTTATGATTTCCTTATACTTGTTAATTCCATCTTGAGTATGTTAGACTTCTTTCCTTCATTTTCTTTACTTGAGGTTACCGGTATACCGCCATTTTCTCAACTCTATCTCTCTCTTTATTTGCTTATATTGTTGTGCAAGGACTCCAGGTGCGTTCTTCTTTCCTTCACTTGTGATTCTGTGTATTTATATCTTCTGTGCTAGCATGTTTTACTTGTAACTTTTGGTTGTCTATTCTCTGTGGTAGCTCCTTATGCTTCCTTTATTTTCTTCAGTGACTGCCTTCTTGTTATGTGTTACTTACTGCCTTTATATCTTATATGCGTTCAGTCGGCCGATGATGCCTACTGAGTACCCATTGTCTTGGTGCTCATACTACACTTCTGCACTTTTGGGTGCAGATATTAGTTGAGCTCTCGCCGTTGATCGAGTTGGAGACTCGTGCAGATTTTGGGATATTCGAGACTAGGGTGAGCGTCTGCCGATCGGGGCTTATCTACATCTCATCTTGTGTACTGATACTCCGTGTACCTTTGGAGATAGATTGATATTGTATTTTGTTATTTCTAGCACTTGTATTCTATTAGAATCTTCTGTACTGTCGATACCAAGTCTTGGGGTTAGTGTAGTTTTTTTATGTATATATTCGGGTTATCGCTTCCGCATTATCTATCTTTACATTCTACTTCTGCTTATTTCTGCTTATTATGCGTTCTAGTTAGGTAGTAGCCCATTACTAACCGTTCCGGGCTATGAGAATTAGTTTGCCTACTGGTGGTAGTAGGTGCCATCATGACCTGCGAAATTGGGTCGTGACAAAAGGAAAGAGATGGGGGTACTTGGCTTTCATGGCTGCTTCTGCTTCCCAAGTAGCTCCCTCAACTAGCTGGTTTCTCCAAAGGACCTTTACTGAAGCTACTTTTTTGTTTCTCAACCTCCGAATGTGATGATCAAGAATCTCCACGGAAACTTCCTCATAAGTAAGGCAATCCTTCACACTCACATTCTCCAAAGGAACAATCAAAGTTGGATCACCAACACACTTCTTTAATAAGGAAACATGGAAAACCAGATGAACTACTTCTAAATCCGTTGGCCACTCTAACTCATAAGAAACACTACCAACTCTTCTTAGAATCCTGTAGGGACCTACGTAGAAGGGAATAAGCTTCCCTTTCTTACCAAACCTCATCACACCCTTCATGAGTGACACCTTCAGAAACACCCAATCATCAACCTCAAACTCCAACTCTCTTCTCCTCACATCTGCATATGATTTCTGTCGACTCTGAGCTGTCTTCAACCTTTCCTTAATGATCTGAACCTTCTCCACAGTCTCATGAACTGAATCTGGACCAATCAAAGTTGTCTCACCTACCTCAAATCAACCAATAGGAGATCTATACCTCTACCATAAAGTGCCTTATAAGGAGCCATCTGGATGCTAGAATGAAAGTTGTTGTAGGCAAACTTGATAAGAGGTAAGTGATCATCACAATTACCTTTGAAATCAATTGCACAGGATCTCAACATATCCTCCAAAGTATGAATAGTACACTCCGCCTGGCCATCCGTCAATGGGTGAAAAGTTGTGCTAAGCATAACGTAAGTACCAAGACCCTTCTGAAATGACCTCCAAAACTGAGATGTAAACTGAGTACCCCTATCTGAAATGATAGATAATGAAACCCCATGCAATCTAACTATCTCATAAATGTAGAGTCTGGCATAATCCTTTGTTTGAATCTATAGCCTTGACAGCCAAGAAGTGGGCTGACTTAGTCATCCTGTCGACGATCACTCAAATAGAATCATGTTGCCTACAAGTACGAGAAAACCTGTAATGAAATCCTTATTGATCACTTCCCACTTCCAAGTAGGAAGATCAATATCCTGAGTTATACCACCCGGTCGTTGATGCTCTACTTTCACTTGCTGATAGTTGGGACACTTAGCCACAAACTCAACTATGTCCCTCTTCATGCCATTCCACCACTAGATTTCTCGTAGGTCACGATACATCTTGGTGGCACCGGGGTGAATAGAATACTTGGAGCTATGAGCCTCTGTCAAAATTCGTTGTCTCAACCCATCTACGTCAGGAACACATAATCGACCCTGATATCGAATCACACTATATACCCCTTCGGAGAAAACCTCTACCCTTTGTTGATGGATTACACCCTTCAACTGGTGCAAAATAGGATCACTATCTTGCTTCTCTTTCACTTCAGCTACCCAAGATGATTCGGAACCATTCTGAATGATGACACCACCTTCCATCGAATCCATAAGGCGAACTCCTAACCGAGCAAGTTGATGAATATCCTCGGCCAATTCCTTCTTTTTGTCCTCAACCGAAGACACACTACCCATAGACAACCTACTAAGTGTGTCCTCTACGACATTGGCCTTACCCGGATGGTAAATCATACTCATATCATAATCCTTAAGAAGCTCAAGCCACCTCCTTTGACAAAGATTCAATTCCTTTTGAGTGAACACATACTGAAGACTCTTATGATCGGTGAATATATCCACATGAACACCATATAAGTAGTGTCTCCAAATCTTCAAAGCAAAAACCACGGCCGCTAACTCAAGATCTTGAGTAGGGTAGTTCTTATCATGAATCTTAAGTTGTCTAGAAGCATAAGCAATCACCTTACCACGTTACATCAATATATAATCCAAACCAATTCTAGAAGCATCACAATACACCACAAAGTCATCTAGACCCTCGGGTAGAGCCAAAATTAGAGCTGTCATCATCCTAGTCTTCAATTCCTAAAATTTCTTCTCACATAGGTCAGACCACTGAAATTTTACCTTTTTCTGAGTCAACCGAGTCAATGGGGCAGCTATGGAAGAAAACCCTTCCACAAATCTCCTGTAGTAACCAGCCAAATTTAAAAAACTCCTAATATCAGATGGGGAAGTGGGTCTAGGACAGTTCCTTACTGCCTCTATTTTTTGCAAATCAACTCGAATACCATATCTAGTCACAACATGACCCAGAAAAGCAACAGACTGCATCGAAAACTCACACTTTCTAAACTTAGCAAATAACTTTCGATCCTTGAGAGTTTGCAACACAACTCTCAGGTAGACCGCATGCTCTTTCTCACTCTGAGAATAGATAAGAATATCATCAATGAAAACAATTACAAATATATCCAAATACCTTTTGAACACACGGTTCATCAAATCCATAAAAGCTGCAGGAGCATTTGTTAGTCCAAAGGACAAAACCAAAAATTCATAATGATCATACCAAGTTCTGAAGGCTATCTTCGGAATGTCACATTCTCAAACACAGAGCTGATGATAACCGGATCTAAGGTCGATCTTGGAGAAACAACTAGCACCCTGAAGGCGATCAAACAAGTCATCAATTCTAGGAATGGGATACTTATTCTTGATTGTGACCTTGTTCAACTGACGATAGTCGATAAACATTCTGAGAGAACCATCTTTCTTTCGCACGAATAGAATTGGAGCACCCCATGGAGAGATGTTGGGCCTGATAAAACTCTTATCAAGAAGGTCCTTCAGCTGCTCTTTCAATTCCTTAATTTCCGCTGGAGCTATTCTATAGGGAGGAATAAAGATAGAATATGTATCTTGAAGAAGATGTATTCCAAAGTCAATCTCCTGCTTGGGAGGGACTCTGGGTAAATCCTCGGGAAATACTTCAGTTCACAACATGAACTGATTGGAGAGGTAGGGTCTCAGACTTCGTGTCTATAACCCAAACTATATGATAGACATAACCCTTAGAAATCATCTTCCTAGCCTTGAGATAAGATATGAAACAACCCTTTGAGGCTGGAGGACTACCTTGCCACTCTAAGACAGGTTCATTTGGAAACTTGAAACTAACAACTCGAGTAGGTCAATCAACCGAGGCATAACATGCATACAACAAATCCATACCAAAAATGACATCAAAATCAGTCATCTCAAACTCTACTAGATCCCTGAAGTGACTCTATGAAGGACTGAGACAGGGCATTTTTGGTAGATTCTTTTAGCTAGGACTGACTCATCAACAGGAGTAGAAACACAAAAGGGTTCTAAAACTTAGACAGGACATATTTCGAACTTGCAAGCAACATAAAGGGTCACAAAAGATAGGGAGGCACAGGGGTCCAATAAATCATACACATCGAGAGAGAAGACTTTCAACATACCAGTAACAATGTATGGGAAACTCTCCTAGTCCTGGCGAGAGGACATGGCATAAAGGCGATTCTGGCGCTGACCACCAAAACTAGAAGAAGTGCCCTGCAGGGCTTGTCAACCTTCTGGGGCTGCTGGGGCAGACTGAGTCCTGCTACCTCCCTGTCCCATCTTAGCTGAAGGACAATTCTTAATCTTGTGTCCAACCTGAACACACCCAAAGCATCCACCTGAACCAGCTAAACACTCACCAAGGTGACTTTTACTACATTTGTTGCAAGAAGGGTAAAGTGTCCCCTTTGCAACACTCCCCTGTGAATAAGAACCTGATCCTCTACCTGTCTGATCATGACGAGGCCTAGGGGCCTGAGTAAGAGCACTAGATGAAGAATGAATGGGTCCTGATGACTTTTTTTGAAATGAAGAGCAGTGTCCACCTCCGAACCTCTGATGGCCAAAACCCAAACCCTTTGATCTGGCCCTCTTATTCTCTCTTGCCATTTCCCTCAACTTATCCCCCTCAATCTGGTGAGCATGAGTCATAAGTCTAGAAATATCCATGTCACCCAGAAGCATAGCAGACCTGCACTCATTTTTACTAAATTAGGTACCCCATAAATGAACTTGCTCATCTGATCCTTCGGATCAGCCACCATAGAAGGAGTATACCTAGAAAGCTGAGTGAACTTCAACCCATACTCCTGAACCGAATAGATCCTTGCCTCAAATTCATGAACTATTCGGCCTTACCCTCCCTCCACTCCCTAGGGAAGAACCGATCAAAAAAAGCCCTCTCAAAGCACTCCCAAGTCATAGGAACCACATCCCTAGCCCTAGCATCCTTTCACTGAGTGTACCAAATGTGAGCCACATCCTTGTGCTGATAGGAAGCAAGCTCAACACCTTCACTCCCAACAACCTGTATCACATCCAAGACCTTCTTCACCTCATCCATGAAATTTTACGGATCCTCACCAACTTTCGAACCCCAGAACTCAAGCGAGTTCATGCGAATGAAGTCTCAAACTTGGGCCGCAATCGCTCCACCTTGGGGGTGGGCGGGGATATGAGCCTGTTGAGCGGCCATAGTCTAAGCTAGTATATGAATAGCATTCCTGCACTCCGCATTTGTGACCTCGGGGTCTGGAATCAGAGGGTCAATATTTCGAGCGGCTCTGCGAGGCATGGCACGGCGAGGAGGCATAATTTGAAATGCATAAACACTGGATTTGAGAAATAATAGAGTTAAACTCTATCGTACGATGATGATCATGAAAGAAGTGAAGTTTTTCCTAAGACACCTCGTAGCTCTCCTCTCACAAGTGTGGCGCGCTTCACACACATGAAAGATACTATACTCGATGCGTCTTTCAGACACTCTAGGACTCTTGAACCTGAGGATCTGATACCAAGTTTGTCACACTTCGAGACTACCTCCTAGACGTAACACGGGACCTGGGGACCATAAGTTCCTCAAGTTAACCCTTGGTCATAGCATAACTTAAGCATACACGAAGAATTATAGCGGAAACATAACTAGTAGAAATAGGCAACCATGTCTATATAAGATAAAGGTCTAAGAATACCAAATCTGAAATACAGAATACAAGTCTAGCTATGTATGAAGCCTCTAAACTGACATAAAGAGTTGCTGGGACAAGACCCCAGCTAACCCAAAAATTTGAAGGAATCATAGTTATAGCCCTCGAATGAGGAGGACTCACGAACAGAATCTGGATAACTGGTAACGCCTAGCCACGAACCTGAGAAAAGGAGCCTGAATCTGCATCATAAATAGGATGCAACGCGAGATATGCGTCATTACTATAGGATGTACTGAATATGTGAGACATGCATTCGAGGAGGACTCACGAACAAAATCTGGATAACTGGCAACGCCTAGCCACGAACCTGAGAAAAGGAGCCTGAATCTGCATCATAAATAGGATGCAACGCGAGATATGCGTCATTACTATAGGATGTACTGAATATGTGAGACATGCATAAATATGGTAAAAATGTGCTTAAAAACATAGATAAAACTGAGTTTATGCATAATAAGTGAAATCATAAGTAATATCATACTTTAAACATAATGTAAGAAATAGCATAACATAAGGCTTAAAAATATTCATACGGGAGTTTCTATTAACCGACATAAACCATGATGAGCTGCATGGAGTCCAGTATCATACACTCATACCGAAAAAGGTTGTCCTAACCGGTCAAGGTTAGAACCTTATCATAATAGAATCCTGTCATAAGCCACAGAGAGCAACCTATGGTGGCAACATAGTTTTAGATTTGGGTTATCTGGAACCCTCATCACTCGGTGCTAAATATTATTCCCAAAACATACATATATCTCATAACATACTTGTGACATATCTAATTCCAAAATTCTATTTGAAAAGCATAAGGACATATCTAATGTCATGCAAATTCAAGTTATAAGTCTTAAATCTTAGCATAGCCAAAATTCACTTTTCTTTCTAAGTTCATAACTTGAAGAATTTGGCATGCAATTTCATGAAGCACTTGAGATCATAATATCAATGCATGCATATTTCCTTAAATCAAGCCATGCATGCAAAGTTTAGCTAAGGTTAGCCTTCAAATCATGAGATAAATAATCATTTACAAAACTCATGTAAATCATGAAATTTAACTTAGAATTTGTTGAAGAATCATAAGAAAACACTTAATAGAAAATCCCATGAGGATTGGTAAGAACCCTAACTTGAAACTTCATAAAAATCAATTTAGAAGAATTGGGGTTTTGGGCATAAGGGTGAAAGAATTCCCTTATTGGATACCCACATACCTAGTTTGAAGCTCGCCCAACTAAGAATGAGAAGAATGGAGACTTGGAATTGAATCTCTTGCTATGGAGCTTGAAACTTGGAGTTGATGAAGTTCTTTCCTCTTTTGGGAGGTGAATGAGGAATAATGAAGGACTTAGGCTAACTGGTGTAGAAACCCTACTAAAAGTGGTCAAAACGACCTCACTTAAGAGTTAAAAGGGTGGATAATTACCAAAATAATCCAGGGATTTAATTTAGAAAAAGCTGTTAAAATTTGTGACTTCAGGGATCACGGGTGCCATCCACGAGCCGTAGACTAAACCACGATTCGTTGTTTTCACTCGTGGTTCCTAGCCCAAAAGCTCAGTTATAGATTAGGTTCCACGAGTGAACAGGACGGTCCACATAATGAACTACGGTCCGTCGAACCCACTTGTGGTTCCTAGGGAAACAGACAGACCTCGGATAAAGTTCCACAAGTAAACAGTACGGTCCGTAGAACAAACTACGGTCCGTAGACCTACTCGTGGTTCTCAGATCAAAGGCTGCACCTGCTGAATACAAACAACGAATTCATTCCACGGCTCGTGGTTCAAACCACTGCCCGTGGTTTGGACTCGTAATTCCTCAAAAGCTAATTTTTTTTAGAGATTCTAAGTTTAAAAGTTGGATCAAATTTTGGGGTGTTACAATTATTCTTACCAATTTAATTACCACAAATTTAGGCAAGTGTAAAGTAACCAAGAAAAGTTGGGGAGTTTGTAGCAATGCAAAAATAATTAAATAAAATATTAAAGCAAGTAAAGATTTGTTGTTGTTCCAAATTCCAAGAGAATTCCAATACAGCTTTATTTTACAATCATGAGTAGTATCCACTTGAATCTACTCATCTGCTTACCTAGTTGTTGATTTCGAGGTTAATTTTATGATTATGGTCTTTCGAACCTCTAATAGTCTATTTGTATACACTTCTATGTCTATATTTCTATGATCAAGAATGAGCATGCAAACGAAGTAGCTTCTCCCGTTTAAATCAAGCAAGGCGATCTAGGTATATTCATATCTAGCCACAAATCTACTCTTTACGTTACAAAAGAGAGATTTTACTCCTTATATTCCTCATTCTACCTTATTGATCCTTCTTTCGGGTTCACAACAAGATATAAGTTTATTTTAATGCCGGTCAAGCACCAAAATACTCAGTACAGGCATATAAGAACAACTATTAATGATAAATAAACTAATCAATTCAACTTTCAACTAACATTCATATGTTTAGACGTAACAACAGAACAAGGGTATTTAACTACTCATGTTCTTCACACAACAACAAGAATCTATTGTGTTACAAAAGAAAAATAAGAGTTTTTAAATTAAAGAGAAGAGAAACCTAAAGTTGTATGTATCTTCCGATTTTTCCTTGCCAAAAGGTGATTAACCCCTTTTAAAACGTACAAAGGGTGTATTTATAATCATGAAAAAATAACCCTTATTCCTACTTAAACTTGGACTAAATGATAGAATTTTTTGGACGCCGGATGGGGCCTGGCGCGGCGCCCCAACCAGTGCGCCAGGTACCCTCTGTCTTTTGTTTTCTGATGGCCTGGAGGTGGGGCAAGGCGCCAGGCAGCGCGCCCTAGGCTAGCCCCCTTTGCTCCCGTTGTTTCCAAGCTCTAGCATTTCATTTTTTAGCTCCCATGGGTCATTTTTCTCCATATTTCTATCTGCAAAACACGCCTACTCACACAATTAGCTTACCTTCAATAATATCGCAATAATTACCGCAATATAACTGAATTATGTCTTCATAACAAGGCAAACATAGTAAAATATGCGTCAAATATGACCAGCGGGCGTATAAATACGCCCAAGATCAATATATAAGATAAATGTACTAAATATTAGGAGTTCTTACATCTTACAAATAAGTAAAGATTTAATAGATATAATTTTAATTAATTTCAAAGTCCTAAATATTAGAAAAATAATAATTATTTAAAGAAAATAGTAAATGTTAATTTTGTCTATTGTAGAGTTTTTGAATAAAGGGCAAAAAGTCCAATCAATATTTTTAACGACCTTTATGTTTTTAGTATAGTACATAGATTAATCGTTTTACCAGCTAAATTTATTTTAGAAAATCTAATATTTTGGAAAAATAAAAAAAACACCTATTACCTTTTTTCATAAATTCATCTTTACTGTTCCATCAAGAATTATTTATTAGAATATTTAATAGAAAATTAACTCTTATTAGACAAAAAAATATTGTTCCAATCAATGAATATTATTTAAAATACTTAATAGAAAATTAACTCTTACTAGAAAAATATTTCTATAATTAAAATTATAGAAAATATAATCAAACACAATTTTATATTCTACTTTAACTTCAAAAAATTTAAATAAAATAAAAAATATGAAAAAGGGTCAAAAATATCTTTAAATTATGCGAAATTAAATAAAAATAACCTCAATTAATAGTTTGGTCCAAAAAATCTCTGTTATTATTAGTTTGACTAAAAAAATTCTCTATTATTAACATCAGGGTCATTTAAGCCAAACTATTAACATCAAGAGTATTTTTGAAGCTAATAAAAATGTAGACAAGAGTGAGTTGCTCGTATGGTAAGTACCTCTTACTTTCAAATCCTAAGGTTGTGAGTTCAAGTTACCAAGGGAGTAGAAATGGTAGGAGCTCCTATGGAGAGAAAAAAACTAATAAAAATCTTATTTAAACAAAAATGTTTTTCTTGTTTCCTTTCTTTTAATCCCTTTAACTAATAAAAAAATGAAAAATATTTATTTTCTTTTTAATCTCATTTTATCAATTAAAATAAGTAACCCCATGTACTTTTTTAACGAACAATATATATAAGTCATTAATTTTTATTTCGATAACGATAATATTCTTTTCTTAATAAATTAGAAAATATTTTAATTTTAAAATATTTTCTAAATTGAAGTAAGATAAGCATTTACTAATATATTCTTTGATTTTAAAGTTAAAATTGATATTTTAAAGATATTTTGTGATTTAAAGTAATGTAATAATTTTTTGTGTTTTATGACATTGTGATTGTTATATCTTAACTTTAAAATGAAGGATTATATTAGCAAATACTTATCCTTCTTCAATTCGAAAAAAATTAAGTAATACTTTTTTTTTATTTTATTAGAAAAAAGAGTTTTATTATTATCTAAATTAAAATTAATAATAGATTACTATGATCTTTTATATATATGACTTATATTATCAGTTAAAAAAAGTACATGAAATTACTCTATTTTAATTGATAAAGCGACGTTAAGAAGAAAAAAAATTACTTTTCGCTTTTTTGTTAGTTATAAAGATCTTAAAGAATTTTTTTAAAAAATAATATTTTTATTAGAACAAAAATATGGTTAAGAAGAAAAAATAATATATTTATCAAAAAACCAGTATTTTTTTATCCAATTAAGTAATGATAGAGATGTTTTTGAGTTAAACTATTAATAGCACAGATACTTTAAACCAAACTATTAACGTAAAACATAATTTATTTAATTTTAAATAGTTTAAAAGTATTTTGACTAATTTTATAAAAAAAAATATATTTTTTCAATTTATTTGTCCTACTCTTTTTTTTTTTTTAGTTTATTTAAAAAAGAATGTCTTTTTTTAATAACTCTTTAATTTCAATTTCATATGGCCTGTTCAAACACAAAATAAATGATACTCCCTCCGTTTAAAAAAGAATGACCTATTTTGACTTAGCACAGATTTAAAAAAATAAAGAATTTTTTTAAATCTTGTGATCTTAAATTAAAGTTATGCCAAATGTATCAAAATATCTTTTAATTTTGTGGTCTTAAATATGTCAGGTGAAAAATTAGAATTAAATTATTGTCAAAAAAAGAAAATGAATTATTCTTTTTTAAACGAACTAAAAAAAAGTAAGTCATTTTTTTCAAAACATAAGAAATTTAACATATTTTTAATTTAAAATTATAATTTTATTTTATTTTAGTAAATTTCATACCAAAATAAAATAGAATAAACGCATTGAAATGACAGGAGTGTCTTTGATTGATTTGTGTGTCCAAACGCCTGCTAATTGAATTTTTAACTCTGATATGTGGTAGAGAGAGAAAGGAGTTGAGTCTTGAGTGGTCGTGTATACCAAATGACACCACCTTGGGGTGCGCAGTGGCAATCCTCTGCAGGTTCTTATGAGCACGTGGATACCTCTGCTATCGCCTCATCATTTTGCATGCAGCTATCCCATTCCCACTACGACGCTTGGCGTCTTCTCCCATGATTTCCCCTTTTCCCAACGCATCCTCTAATACTATTCGGTCATGCTTATCTCCCTATCCTCAACAACAAACAAACCCCTTCACGCAATCTAATTTTTTCTCTGTTTTCAAACTGGTTCCTGTTATGACATTCTTCAAGTAGCGTGTTGCTTCTATCGTTTTTGAGGTGAGCTTCTATAGTGTGTTTCTTTACTGGAGTCCCCATGTATCTTTTCTTGCTTCATTTTCCGTCGATTTATGGTTTGTTACAAGTACTACTACTACTATATAAGCTTCTAGTCGAAATTGTCTTTGCTTATTTCCATTGATTTTCCTCGGATTTATGATTACAAATTAAATGGGAATTTGATATAGCTTCGCTTCCTTCGTTTTAGGAATTAGCGGAGTACCCATTAAGATTTTCTCCCTTATTTTACTTGATTTTAAAAACTACTGCTCCCTCTGTTCACTTGATTGTCCTGTTTTGACTTGACACGGTATAAATTTTAAGAGAGTAAAAGAAACTTTTGAATCTTTTGATTTTGAATTAAAGATATGTAGTAAATACCAAAATGTTCTTTAATCTTGTGGTCTTAAACATGTCGGGTGGAAAGTTAGAATTAAGATTTGCCAAAAAAGAAAGATATTCTTTTGATACGGAATAAAAAGAAAACGGGACAAACAAATTGGAATGGAGGGAGTACTACTTTAGTTTTTGTGTTATTTTTTTTCTCTAATAAGATATTTTTGGTTGGTTCATTTTTTTAGAATTATTAGATTGAATTACTGTCAAATTTTCATTTTTTTTTTGTTTGCTCAGAAGTGTGATTATGTTTGTTTGTAGGATGGAAGATCAAATTGTGGAGTGGAGGATTGTGGAGCATACTACTTTAGGAGAAGAGGAAGAAGATGACGAGGACGAGGGGGAAATGAAAGAGAGTAATGTAAGATGGATTGTGAACAAAGGATTGGGGTTGGGAAAGAAGGTTATGATTACAGGTATTGTAATCTCTTCTGCGCCCGTGGTTCTTCCTCCGCTTATTGTTATTTCTGCTCTAGGGTTCGCAGTTTCGGTCCCTTTTGGTCTTGCTTTTGCTGGTTATACTTGTACTGAGAAGCTTATGAACACCTTGCTTCCAAGGTCAGAGCCACCTTTATTGTTGGAGTATGGGGAAATGTATGGAGATGAAGCGGAATATGATGAACAAGTAGGAGGGAAAGGTCCTGGTTTTGGTGGAGAAATGTTGATGGAAGAGGAGGAAAAGAAAGAAATGGAGGATGCAAAAGTAGGGGTTGAAATGAGGATTCAGTTGGTGATGGAGGAGAGCGGTGGATACGAGGGAGAACCTACTCTTGTTGAAGATAAAGATTTCGGAAGAGCGGAGAAAGAAAGAGAGATCAATGTAGATGAGGTTGGTAAAGAGGAAGGATATGAAGATGATGTGGATGAATACTTGGAAGGAGAAAACGAGGGACCAATGAAGGAGATGAATTTGGAAATCGAACGAGGGAGAGAAGCAGAAAATTGGGAATTTGATGAAAAAATCAAGGTAACTGAGGGTTTGGATCTGGTGGCTAGAGAAGCCAGGGGAGAAAATGAGGGTGAAAAAGATGTTACTTTAACACCAGGTCTGCCAGAGAAGAATTTGGTTGAAGTATATGTAGGTGATGCAGTGAAGGAAGATACCTTTGAGAGTTCAGGTGGACTTGAGGGAAATGAGGATGGAAAGGTTACACGTCCAGAAGTAGTAGAGAAGTCATTGGAAAGCAAAGATGAGAAGTTAGATAGTCTTGTCAGAGAGATTCAAAGAACACAAACTGAAAAAGGACCTGATGTTACTTCTGGAAAAAAAGAGATAATACAAGTAACAAGGAAACCAAACATCAGCAAAAGCTCAAAGAAACACCACAAAAAGAAGAAAGCAAATGATGCGAAAAATGTTGCAATATCAGAGGAAGGGGAGGGGTTGAGCAACAAGCAGCAGGAAGACACTGATGTGAAAATGATGGAAAAAAAGGAAGAAGTGAGGGTTGAAATTAAGGTGAAGCAAGACGAGAAGCATTTACCAGTAAAAAGGGAGACCAAAGAAGGAAGAGATGAGGCCAACCAAAGTGGTGTTGCCAAGAAAGCCAAGAAAACTGCTGAGATGGACAAAACACTGCCTGGGAGCGGAGATGCAAAAAATGGCAAGGGTGTTGGGCAAGCTGCAAACTCGACTAAGGATCCTAAAGTAGTATCCAATGGCAAGGATGTTGGGCAAGTAGCAAAAGATGCTTCTCGTCCATTGGAAGGCAAGGATAACCTGGTGGCTGCAAAAGAGGTTCAAAGGAAGGCACCTGATGTCCATGGGAACCTTCCGTCTGAAAGAAAAGGGACCACTAATCAAAAGAAAAATGCGAATGCCAGTGGTGTCAATCAGGTTTCTGGAAGAGCAGAGATTCCAGATGCCAAACACGCCAAGGTCAGTTCTAAGTTTAGCTCTGCCACCATAGGTTGCTTTCCGGAAATTTATGGAGATTTCCGGAGAGGGTTTTCTTTTAATATTTCGTAGTTCTCTTGGTTACTTTGAAGTTTCTCTGGAAAAATTGATCAATCTGTTTGAAAGCATGTTTAGGTTAATCTGGCTTGACTCGTTTCCTATGCTTTATGCTTACCGTTAATTTCTTCATACTGTTGATTCGCTCATGAAAGAAAAAATCACTCTCTTAACAAGAAATGCTACTCTACTCTTCATGAAGAAACCAGACCGTAACTTGAAAAGGAAAAGGAAAAAAAATGCAGTTGCAAAAACTATCAGTTATTTGCCAATGCTTAAGTAGAGTATCAGTTACTAATTACATGGTCTTCCTCCAGACGCATTGTGTGATAAAGCATAAAGCACAGTGAAGACCTAAAAGGTTCTAAGAGGGTTCCTAATAATCCAAAAGAGAGTTAATAATGTTCAGCAGTGTGTATGAACTAAGCAAGTCCAAGGCATCAACAAATGGCCATTAATCCAGCATTCTCAGTGTGGAGCATGATATCAGTTACGAGATTCAAGTGAGTCTTGCAGCTAGATGTGAATATTTTGCTAATAAGGGAAGCTGTTGTTTGTTTCTTAAAAATTATCGGCCTTATCCCTTTCAGTCCTTGTACTGGTGGTAGGTTGTTTCACGTCCACCTTGTCTTGTTCTTTGTAAAGTTTAAGTGTACACATTGGTTTTCTTAGTGGAGAGGGTATAACTTCTACTTCTTTTCTTCCTTTGGGTTTCTCCTTCCCGTAGTTTATTAGTGCTCTTTCTTTCATTTCTTGCATCGCTCTTATTTTCCCTAGTCTAACTTTGGTCACGGGATGCACTCCACTGCAGCTCAGTGTGAGCCCATTTTGCTTTAGCCTTGGTCGGTTGATTTTCTCAGCACTCATCTAAGTGTGCAGAAGCTGTCTAGATGTCAAAATATTCTTTTAGTTTTGGGATGCATGCCAGGTTGTCCCTTAGTAGGGCAAGAGAGTAGAAGAAGAGATCCCGAGTTTTCAATTTTCCTTTGGAACCTTTTATGATCTCTTTTTTTTGGGTCTAGAAAGTGGAAGTAAGAGTGTCGAAGAATGGGACTGCGTGACAAATGTTACCCTACCACTGTCCGTTAGCTGTCCAGAACATGCAAAGATACTCGGGTTCTAGCAAATCGGTATCAATGTGTCTTTATTTACTAAACGTCAAAATCTGTTGGTTCTTCATTTCGAACTAAAATTTATTTTGTGTTGGTTTTTTAATCCCTAAAGTTACTTAGAATTGTTTCAGATTCCCTATGTGAAGGCCACGATTCTATGACTCTATATGATATCTTATGTATTAAGAGAAAGTGACCAACTTTTCTAGCCTAACCCAAAGGCACCATCATCCAAAGTCTTTGTCCTTGTGGAGTATTAGAAGAAGAATATTGCAAGACTAGTAAAGCAGTACTTGTGTGCCAGGTTATATTTTCTGTATTGTGCTTTGTTAAGCCAATAGATAGCTTTTTCCAGAGAGAAAACTAATGGACTAATTGGGGATTGGGTGTTCCAAAAGCAACTAATCAAGTTCCACACCTGTGGCTTGTATTTTGTTGGTTCATTAAAACCAATCAGGATGTGAAGCAGCATTAAGCAGAGCCGTATGGCAATGTGTTCATGTACACAGTGTTTAGACTCTAGTGACATGTATAATTGATGTTTAGCGACATGTATAATTAATGTTATTCAACCTTCAATTTCGAATTTGTTGAGCTCTGTCCCCTCTCTCTGCTCTATTGAGGTCCATATGATTTAATACTAAATGTGAGTTGTGTTACAATAAATATATGGCTATTCAACGTCTACCTGTACTGTAGTTATCACTAGTGGATTGCATGTACAACTGATGATTCGAACCATAGAATCCCTGCTAATGTTGAGGTTTTTAACATTTTTTGTTCCTGCAATATTTGTTACTGCTATGTGTGATATCAAGGTTAGTCCCTCTTTTCTCTCAAAGACGCTGTCGGATGCTATAGGATAGTTTTATCAGTGGCGGAAGACAAGATTCGTGAACACTTGGTTCTCGATGCTCAATTTCCTTATATCTGGTCTCTTCGGTACTAACTGCTTGTACTATAAATTTATTTTATTACCTGCGTTCCTAGGTAGTCTAATACATATTTTCTTGTTTTTACTCCTGCCTGACAATAGTATTTGAAGTCGTGAAGATTCATTTTTGCTTGATTGATAATATTGCTAGGAGTTCTTCAGTGAGGAGAAGATATGGGAGAAGATAAATGCAATGAGAAAAATCGTGGGATACACAGCAGCACCGCAACCTTTGCTGGTAGATGAACTAAAGGCTTTATACATCTTTACTGGAGTCGAGCCGCCATCTACGTTCCGTAACCCGTCCACTTTGATAGAAGTGAATGACAAGCTTCAGTTTCTTATGTCGATCGTTGGAATAAAGTGAACTGTTAATGCTTTGTTTGGACTGTATTTTATTGTCATCTCCTTTTGCGGCGTTAGTTTGTCAAACTTTACCTTGATACTGTATCTGTGTATGATTATGCTAGAAATTGCGCTAAGATGTTTTGTTGTAAAATCATTGGCTTGAATGTTCAACAGTGAGTTTTTGCTCCTTTTTGAAAGATATTTTCCTTTTTAATGAGTGTTGGTTCTGGAACAGGAACGATTGTCCTTGTTAATGCTATGCATTCTCTGAATTTTCTTATTGATCTTAGGAAGTCTCTTTTATCGTCTCCTATATGACTGGTGAAGAAATTCATTGAAATAGAGAGCTTTTCAGAGAATTTTCTGATTTTGTGTACTTATGTCACTGTACAAGTGTATTTATACAAGAATAAATGTACTGCCTACTACATCTGTATAAACGCTATTGGCTATCCTATAACTGAATTACACTAATGTATATAAGGAAAATGAAGGAAAATAATAACAGCTGTCCATGTGATTCTCACGTGGTGTAATGCTTGTCCAGGTGCTCTTTGAGATAATCTAGAATATCAGCATTTTGGTTGATGAATAAAATGTATCCCATTTGTATCAATTTCATCAGCTGCATTTTCTCTTTGTGCTCTCCAAATCCTCTCTTGGATTCACCATGGGAACAACTTTGGAATCTCTTAGCATACTGCAAATTATGATCACCAGCAGTTGGCTCTTTGATGTGTCCTGAGTTTCGAGTCCCTCGTTTTGGCAATTTAGCTTTTTCAATAGAATACTAGTGTGTGTGAGAAATGCGAAAAGCAACTGATGTCGGTGTATTAAGCTAGATGTCGAATTTTACCGGAGGAAGAGGGGAACTTGAGACCTTCCTTCCAGGCAACTATGCGCATGTCTACTTCAGGAAACTAGCGAGCCTTGCCATTTGGATGAAAGGAATATCATCTTGATGAAAACCTGCCTACTCTTTGATTTATACAAATCTGAGCTATAAGGATCACAAGTTGAGATGATGCATAAAAGTATCAAGAACATTGGTAAAAACTTGAACCGAATGATGCAATGTGATGCTTATTTAGACCTCGCATTACGAATTAAAGTCTGAGGCAGTTCAGAACCTACACGATAAGAATCACTGATTAACGTTTCACATTCCGAAGACAAGCTTATAGAACTTGAGAAGGTTTTAAGTAGTACGCTTAAAATTTTGATTTTTCATTTTCAAGACGTGCGTCATCTCCAATACGATTTCAGGTATCGCTGTATACAACGAAATTTTATAAAATGTAAATCCGTAAGAAATTCGGATTATATTTAATTCAAAATATATTAGTCTAAATAAATATTATGGATTAGTATAATTGGATTGATTACTTAAATTCAATAAATATGGATTTAATTAAAGTCCAATTTCATTGGGTTAGTTCCTTAATTTGGGCTACAAATGGTGAGCTCACTTTGCAAATCCCAAGATATCGTCTTATTCTAGAGGTCCAGTTTGGTGCTACGTGTCAAATGACGTGGCACGCCAAGTCAAATGAAGGAGCCAATAGAATCATGCCACATGTCAAAATGACAGAGCATGCCAAGCCAAATAAAAAATCAACGGAAACACGCCACGTGTACAAGTGATATGTTCTAACCAATCAAATATGGCTACATCACTTCAATCTGATTGACCGGAAAGATTTTGTACTTACCATAATTCTTTCCTCCTACAACTATAAACATGGGTCCTCCATAATTCAGAAGAGACACCAAAATTCTAACAAGAAGCCATAGAGAGTTTGTGGATCAAACGCAACAGATTTCTCTACAAGTTACAAGTTCAAGCATTCAACATTCAAGTTCAACTACAACTCAAGATCAAGACCAGCAGTTCAAGGTCAAGCTCAAAAGCTCTTGAACTCAAGAACAAGTCAAGATCAAATTCAAGTACAAGTCAAGATTAATTCTACCAAATTCAAGATCAAGCTCAACATTTCTTGAATTTACATACTTGAAAAGACGAATCAGAGGATTCATAGAGATTGTAACACTCATATATTCAAATCAAATACTATGACTGTTGTGATATTTCCGGTCCTGATTATTATTTTCTGTCTCAAATTTTATCGTCTATAAATTCTAGCACGCCCGGTGGGACAATATCTACCTCTTATCTCAACTTTCCAGTCATCAAAGTCTAAGAACATCGAAATGACTTTCAAGAAGATCAACTCCAAATCAACTTCCTCTAAGGCTACTGAGTCGAAGTTCTATACCGAAGCGGAAAACATTCTCGATGTTACCTTTGGAAGCTTCGAACCAGTTACGAGAATCAAGGCAAGCATATTGGGACAACAAACACTCCAAGTGTTGTCCACATCAAATCCTGTTTTTGGATCTTCATCCAAACAAGATCCTCCACCAATGCATCAGGAGGGGGAAACAATCTTGCTGAGAGGATTAAGAAGACTTTGGCTCAACCTGATCTCTTTGGGTCCAAGAACTCTGCCACAAAGAAATATGATAACTCAATTGATGGATCCTCTTTCCTCACACCATGTGATGTGAGAGTATTAAAGTTCAACTTAAGAGATAGTCCATGCTACTCTCGAAAATCTCCAATAATCATGTAAGTGATGGTGACTGATGCTTCAACGATGGAGGAGAAACATGCAAGCTTGGAAAAGATGATTGAAGGTTTGACCAAGCATGTGCACAATCAGGAGTCTCGAATCGATAAGTTGATGGACAAGATGGATGGATTGATGGACGCAGAATCTAGCCATGCACCTGGAAAGGCTCCTGAAGTTCAAGATATTGAAAATCTTGCGAAACAAGCACCACCAACTAAAGAACTTTCAGTTTCTTCTGAAGTTATGATCGCACTCGACCGACTGAAGGAGTTCATCAAAGGGTCCATCAAGGACAAGTATAAAGTTTCTACGAAGTCTTTCCTTATGTACTCTAAGCCGTACACTGCAAGAATTGACAGCCTCAAGATGCCTGTCGGTTATCATCCCCCAAAATTTAAACAATTTGAGGGCAAAGGAAACTCAAAGCAACATGTTGCACACTTTGTTGAGACATGTAACAATGCTGGAACCTACGGAGACTATCTGGTCAAGAAGTTCATTTGCTCTTTAAAAGGAAATGCCTTTGATTAGTATATGGATCTCGAGCAAAACTCTATTGATAATTGGGAGCAATTGGAGCATGAGTTCCTCAATCGCTTTTATAGCACAAGACGTACGGTGAGTATGGTGAAACTCACAAACACTCGCCAAAGGGAGAATGAACCAATTATCAATTTCATCAATCGGTAGAGGAATCTGAGCCTAAATTACAAAGATAGGCTCAGTGAAGCATCTGGAATAGAAATGTGCATCCAAGGAATGCACTGGGAGCTCCTCTTCATCTTACAAGAAATCAAGCCAAAGACCTTTGAAGAGCTAGCTACCCATGCTCATGATATGAAGACGAACATGTCGTCTGCCAGAAAAGATGTGGTGCCTGTTCATGACCCTCGCAAAGGAAAGGGCAAACAAAAACCCCAGAAATGGAGCAAGTTTGTCTCTAAAAGTGACAACAAAAATCCATGAGTGTCAACGTGTCTCCTGTAAAGTTCACTACAAAAGTGAACAAGAAGCAAAGCGTGAATACGACTTCTTATCAAGCACATCTTAATGAAAAGTTGCCTTTGAAGGAGATGCAGAAAAAGGAATACCCTTTCCTTGATTATGATGTTCTCGAAATTTTTGATGAACTTCTCGAGCTAAAGCTCATTGATCTACCATAGATGAAGTGGTCCGATGAAGCTGGAAGAACTGATGACCCAAACTATTGCAAGTATCATAGGCTTGTGGGTCATCCTCTGGAGAAATATTTCGTCTTCAAGGACAAAATCATGCAACTAGCCAATGAGAAGAAGATTGTGCTTGACGATGAAAAGGCCAGTTCTCATCAAATCTCCATTACATTTGGCTCACTTGATCAAGTCCAAATATGTAGCTTGGAAGAGCATGAAGAAGAACGTGGAGCAAGATAAGCCACAAATGGATAGAGACGATAATGAAGGTTGGATTCTGGTGGCTAGGCGGAGACGCAATAAGGCAAGTTCGTGAAAAGAGTCATCTGAGCAACCAACTAGAAGGAGGATGTTGAGAAGACCACAAAAGAAAAAAATAGTTGAGCGTCTGAAGAAGGCAAAAATGGAGGCGCACCACCACCAGAAACCACGACGTCCTGTAACTTTGGAGGAATTTTTACCAAGTTGGTTCCATGTGAAAACTGCTCAAGACAACATCAAGGCGTCATGTTTCAATACTAACAAAGAGGAAGTAAAAAGTGAAAGTCTATCGATTGTGCCTCCTTCATCTTTTCAAAAGCCTACTGAATTCCCTTTCCAAGAAGTACATGCATGTGATACAAAAATCACATTCAGAAATGATGATCTTCTATTTGGTGAAACACTACACAATTGTCCTTTATATATGGTGGGCCATGCTCTAGAGAAGAGGATAAATATAATCTTGATTGATGAGGAATCTGGAGTCAACATTCTGCCTATTCGCATAATGAAGGATCTTGGCATCACGACATAAGAACTTACTGAAAGTCATTTGATGATCCAAGGATTCAATCAAGGGGGTCAAAGGGACATAGGTTCTATTAAGTTAGAAATCCACATAGAAGATCTGCAATCAAGTGCGTGAAAGCATGTGATCGATGCAAAGCCTACATATAACATATTGCTTAGCAGGCCTTGGGTGCATGGGAACAAAATTATCGCATCCTTCTACTATCAATGTTTGAAGTATCTCGAAAAGTTAAAAGAAAAATAATTACTGATGATAATCCATTCACTAAAGTAGAGTCACACTTTGCCGATGCAAAGTTCTACTTGAAGAGTTACGTTGTGAAGGATGCAAAAATTGACAATGTTAAAACAACCAAATGTGATTAGCTTTCAATCAAAAAAGCTGATGTGGCTATGGGAAAAGTCAAAGTTGATGTTGATAAGTCTCACTCTATTCCGAGTAAAGGAAGCATTGTGGCCTTGAAGAAAAAGGTAACTCCTATGCTTCGCTCTGTTCCAAAGGTGAAGAAAAAGGAAGGTCAATTATCCAACATTCAAGGAAATGTACTGAAGGGACTAACTCTTCTTATCAAATGGATTGATGTAGTAAAATTATCCTCAAAACTGCTTGAAGAATTCCTGGCTTAAAGTCTACCACAAGATGTGACACTTCCTACGAAGCGTATAAGTGAAGGTTTCAATCCAAATGCTTACAGGTTATTCGCGAAGGCTGGATATAACCCTAATGAAATGTCAAAGTTCGGGAAACTCCTATCAAAAGCTACTACCAGGAAATGCACGTGAAGGCTTAGGGTACAAGAAGACACCGCCAGTTCGTATCTTCATAAGAAGGGCAAGTAGCAACTACATCACTGTGGTAGATGAGGATGCCACTTCCAATAAAAGGCCTTTTATCTTTGATAGGCTAGGAAAATCAACCCCAATAACTTCTGTGTTTGATAGGTTAGGTTCATTGAGGATGAATAATGTCAAGCTTTGAGGCTACCCCCTAGACGTAACACGGGACCTGAGACCACAAGTGATCCCAAGCTAACCCTTGGCCTTAGCATGACTCAAACTTAAATAACATAAATATTGAGCGGAAGATTTAACTGAGTAATGATAAACTTAATCCATTGTATAAATAAAAGTCTAAGAACGACAATCTGAATACTACTAAATATCTAACTCTATGACTGAAAGACTTTACTACTGACGAGCTTCTGGGACAAGTCCCCAGCTAACTCTAAATACTGAAAACTGAATAGACAACTAAATACTGAAATGAAGCTAAACTCCAAGTCCTTGAATGAGGAGGACCCACCAAGCTGGCTGGATGTGCTGCTGATCTACTAGCCACGAGTCTGGGATGGGCTACAGAATCTACATCATAATAGGATGCAATACAAAAAGGTATACGATCAGTACTATGAAATGTACTGAGTATGTGAGATATGCATATGATATGATAAAATATAATTGAAAGCATGCTTAAAACTAAGATCATGCATAATTTATGGTAAAACATGCTTAAAATATCCTTAAAGCTGAAATCATATGATAATAGTAAAATCTATAGTGTAATGACTCAATGCAATATCATAAGCTGAAATCATAGTCATAACTAGTAAGTCTAAAATCTGAAGCAAAGAGTCAAATACATTTTAAAAGCTTTAAACCATTTCTGTGGGAGGTTCTCTAACCAACATAGACCAGGTGAGCTACATGGAATCCGATGTATCCGCCCCATCAAGAGGACCCAATATACCTTGCCAGGGTATAAAGGCATAGCTTGGCGTGATCACTAGGTCTAATGACCAACTGAGGGGCTACCAAACCTATGGGGACACGTAGTTCTAGGACTTAAGGTACTCTCACCCTCTCCAACTCGATGCTAAATACTACTCCCAAAATATACATATAACTTATATAATACTTGTGACATATCTAATGCCAAAACTGTTCATAGCTTAGGTAGACATATCTAGATGCCAAACATTTCATAAAACATAGAGACATATCTAATGTCATGCTATTCATACTTCAAAAATCCTTAATACAAGCATGGCCATAGTTTGAAACATACTTTTCGCTAAAACTCATAATTTGAAGAACTAGGCATGCAATTTTCATAAATACTTGAGGTCATATTATCTAAACATGTCAATTTTGCTTGAATTTAACTATGCATGTAAGATTTGCTAAACTTAGCCTTCAATTCATGAAATGGAATTTCACTTGTAAAAATTCATGCAAAATCATGCAATTTAATGTTAGATTTCATAGAAGAAACATGAGAAAAGTAAATTTATAAAAGCCCATGAGGATTGGATAAAATCATGCTAGGATTCATTCTCAATGCATGGGCTCTTGAAATCACTTAAGGAATCTCAAGTAAAGCATGGGAAAGGAATGAGAAACCATGAATTGATGCTATAAAACTAAATCCATAAAAATTTCCCAATTGGGCACGAACCCTAATTTCATAAATCAAAGTAAAACTTGGGGGTTTTGGGCATAAGGGTGAAAAGAATCCCCTATTGAATACCCACATACCTGAACTTGAAGCTTTCTTAACTAGAGACTTGAGGATGGAGGATTGGATAAGGAACCCTAGGCCTTGGAGCCTTAGAAAAGAATCCCTTTTTCCTAGCTCAGGATGAACGTTGGCGGTATGCTTAACACATGCAAGTCAGACGGGAAACACAAGAAACCGTGTTTCCAGTGGCGGACGGGTGAGTAACGCGTAAGAACCTGCCCTTCTTCTTGAGGTTAGATTGACGGAATGAGAAGAAATTTAACTAAGTATGAATAAATACCCTTTGAATAGGCCTAAAATAACTTAGTATAGAAGTTGAAAGGATGGAAAATTACTAAAATACCCCTGATAATTGGTCTAAAAACTTCAGAAAAATTTGTCAAAGGCTTTCACGGACATGAACCACGGCTCGTAGAATGAAGGTCGTGATTCCAGGGGACGTTTTGGGCCTTTGGACTGATTTCCACGAGTGGAAACCACAGTTCATGGTTTGATCCATGGGACATGGATCAACCTCATAAATCTCAGGCCAAAAACAGATCTGTAGGTTTGATTTCACGGATTCAAACCATGGGTCGTGGTTTGATCCATGAGCCGTAGATGGCTCTCGTGGTTTCTATCTGTCATTTTGACAGACAAACATATTTTAGTAAAATGCTGATAACTCTTTACTCTAGTCTCGTATTAATGCGCGATTGGCGTCATTGAAAAGAAGACTCAAAGATCTTTAATTTGGTAGGTACTAGGTCAACTAACTCTTCATATTCTAGGAGTTATGATCGTTTGAAGTTGACCCTTAAAGAATCTTGCACTAAAACTCAATCGGTAAGGAAGCTTTCAACTCAACTTTGAGCTAGAGGTTATTTATGACCCTTATTCATATCTAATACACATCTAAAACTAAAGAATAGGTCTTAATACTTAGATAGATAGAAAATTTATCTAGTTTGGGTCTAACAATATATGAAGAACGGTTCAGATCTTGGCTTAGAATTTATGAGGTGTTACAATATCTCCCCCTTGGGATCATTCGTCCTCGAATAAAGACTACTAAGTTGAGATTGGATCGGGAAAGGGTTGCAATCCCATCAATTGAGTTCTAAGAGCTGAATTATTTCATTGTAACTGATTTCTGACTGAAATATAAACTAAGATGGATTCATGAGGCATGTATGCATATGGAGAGCATAAGCATAACTGATGGGACATGAAACTGAATACCTAACATGATAACTGGTCTGGATTAAGAGTAGTGACTCAGCTGAAACTCATAAGGAACGAGTATATTCTTAGAAATCATAGTTAACTAAAAAGGATATCAAACTGAGAGGGATAACTATATGAGAAAATCATTCTCTTTTAAACTGAACTTACTACCTTGGACTAAACTGAATGTAGGGACTTTTAGCCTTAGGAATGATTATTGATAGGTCTGAACTAATCTGATATGAGCAGTCTAGTATTCTTGCAAGCTGAAGCTACTGGACCTAAGATATGAGCACTCTGGACAGGGAGTAAGAGCAAGACTATTCTTGCCTTAAATAATATGGTTGCCAACTTTTAAGCTTAGAAACACCTTTTAACTACAATAACTCCTTTGAATAATAAGGTCTGAGTCTAACTATCTGCTTTCACCATGTTCAAGCCTATCTTGACTAAATCTCTTACATCTAGAGTTAACTCCCAAGAATGGTATTCCTTCTTATAACAAAAATCAACTAACCTTGAGCTCTAATCAATGGGTCACTAGCGCACAAAACAATGGCCTACATGTACCTCATCCTGACATTCAAGCCTATCGCTATGATCACCTTATGACTTCTTTGTATCTTACACTATCCAAGACTTCTCCTCTCTTCCCTAGTATATCTAAGAGCTGTAACTTGAAGAACTTCTACAAAGAGATATACCAAAATTTCTCATCTAACTATTTCACATGAATGATCCTCACCTCACTTTTCATCCACGTTTACAACCTACTACTTCCCATCTAGGCTACTACTTAGCTTTCTCCACTAAGAGCTATGACAATACAAGCCAAGATCACTGAAGGAATAGAGTGGGAGCATGAGCATTACAAATGAAGGAATATTGATCAATTTTGACTTACACTTAGCTTGATCTAGCCACTCAAGGTAGGGTTTGAGAAGTCAAGTGAAAAGGGCATGAGTGTCTCACATCCTGGACATACAAAACATGGTTAGAGTAAGGAAATCACAAGCACAAATTATTCAAGAAATCTAGTATAAGCATATACATGACGCAACATGATTTCATTAGCTATTAAGGCATATCTTGAGAGTATATAGAGTTGAGCATAGTGTAAGACATGAACTTTCATATATAACGAGTCTCATGGCATAAATCTGGGGTCCATAGAATCATAGAGTAAGACTGGAATCACTATCTGGAGTAATTTATGTTTGTTCTAGGAACTGAGTAAAGGCATGAATCCGCATGAAGTTCATGAATTTGAATTAATACCATGGCACTAGAATACAAGACATGAATGGGGTGTTATAATGAGGGAAGTATACTTAAGGTGCTAGGATAGAAATAAGTCTTTGCATCGCTCCTAACTTTATTCTGACACCCATTAGCATCACTATCTCTAAAATCCGACTGATTCTACATCCCACCATATCCCCCTTAGATTCATTCTACATTCTAAGTCTGTGGACCTCTCGCTAATCTCTAAACAGAACTATGATCATTTTACTCTAACAGAGCAAACACTATCCTAGAAGCTAGTCTGAGTATACACTTCCTTCTATAGTCTAAGGATCTCCCTCGCCTAAAAGTCTTAGACTCAACCTTTCTGTCTCATATAAGAGCTGTCCATACCATACTCATAACTGCCAGCCTATCCCTTGCAATGACATGTCAAGTTTACATGGTTCTAACTCCCAAAGCTCTCTCTTCCTACTGCCCACCAAACCAAATGCGTTAAAGCCTTTACCGAGAGGCTCAAAATTGTCTATCCTTCTCTGGCTTACATACATATATATCATGCCTACACATTCACACTTGCTGCAACTTATCACTTAAGCTCTTGCATACACTATACCAAGCCTACCAGAAAAATACCACAAAACTATCATTCTCACTCTCATACTATCATCCTTTTGTTCACATACTATACTTGGTCTATACTAGCACAACAACTTACCAATCTTTAATCCACACCAAGGGATGTATCATCCCATTACCATCTAAAAAAACACAATTCTAAATACATACTCCAACAAGCTATCATTATCCCATCTAGGCTACCATACTTTTGACTTCATATTACCGGCTCTAGGTTCATTATACTACTAATGGCTTACAACACAATATCTGTCAGGTGGAAACACTACCCAAGGATCTAGGTACACCCTTTCCCCTCTTACGGAATAATTAGTAACAGGGTTCTAGAAGAGAATCTGAGAGCACCTCATAGATAGATAATCTGAGATTTACTTCTGGCACCTCATATATGAGGTATAGACATCGGAACTGGGAACAAAACATAAATTTGGAGGAAAATAGAGTTAAACTCTATCACACGATAAAGAACATAAAAGAAGTGAAGTTTCCTAAAAACATCTCGTAGCCTCTCCCTCATAAGTGTGGCGCGCTTCACACCCATGAGAAAGACTACTTAATGTGATTTTTAGACATCCTAGGACTCTTGAACCTGATTCTCTGATACCAAGTTTATCATGCCCCGAGGTTACCTCCTGTTCGTAACACGGGACATGAGACCACAAGTGATCCAAGCTAACCCTTGGCCTTAGCATGACTCAAACTTAAATAATATAAATATTGAGCGGAAGCTTTAACTGAAGTAATGAGAAACTTAATCCATTGTATAAATAAAAGTCGAAGAATGATAATATGAATACAACTAAATATCTGACTCTATGTCTGAAAGCCTCTACTACTGATGAGCTGCAGGGATAATTCCCCAGCTAACTCTAAATATTAAAGATTGAATAGATAACTAAATACTGAAATGAAGCTAAACTCCAAGTCCTCGAATGAGGAGGACCCACCAAGCTGGCTGGATGTGCTGCTGATCTACTAACTACGAGTCTAGGATGGGCAACAGAATCTACATCATAATAGGATGCAACACAAAGAGGTATACGGTCAGTACTATGGAATGTACTGAGTATGTGAGATATGCATATGATATGATAAAATATAATTGAAAGCATGCTTAAAACTGAGATCATTCATAATTTATGATAAAACATGCTTAAAATATCCTTGAAGCTGAAATCATATGATAATAGTAAAATCTGTAGTGTAATGACTCAATGCAATATCATAAGCTGAAAACATAGTCATAAGTAGTAAGTCTAAAATCTGAAGCAAAGAGTCAAATACATTTTAAAAGCTTTAAACCATTTCTGTGGGAGGTTCTATAACCGATATACACCATGTGAGCTACATGGAATCCGATGTATCCGCCCCATTGAGAGGACCCAATATACCTTGCCAGGGTATAAAGGCATAGCTTGGCATGATCACTAGTTCTAATTACCAACTGAGGGGCTAACAAACCTACAAGGGCACGTAGTTCTGGGACTTAGGGTACTCTCACCCTGTCCAACTCGGTGCTAAATACTACTCCCAAAACATACATATAGCTCATATAATACTTGTGACATATCTAATACCAAAAGTGTTTATATCTTAGGTAGACATATCTAGATGCCAATCCTTTCATAAAACATAGGGACATATCTAATGTCATGCTATTCATACTTCAAAAATCCTTAATACAAGCATGGCCATAGTTCGAAACATACTTTTTGCTAAAACTCATAATTTGAAGAACTAGGCATGCAATTTTCATAAATACTTGGGGTCATGTTATTTAAACATGCCAATTTTGCTTGAATTAAACTATGCATGTAAAATTTTCTAAATTTAGCCTTCATGAAATGGAATTTCACTTGTAAAAACCCATGCAAAATCATGCAGTTTAAAGTTAGATTTCATAGAAGAATCATGAGAAAAGTAAATTTATAAAAGCCCATGAGAAATGGGTAAAATCATGCTAGGATTCATTCTCAATGCGTGAGCTCTTGAAAACATTTAAGGAATCTCAAATAAAGAATGAGTAAGGATTGAGAAACCATGAATTGATGCTATCAAACTGAATCCATAAAAATTCCTCAAATTGGGCAAGAATCCTAATTTCATAAGTTCATAAATCAAAGTAAAACTTGGGGTTTTTGGGCATAAGGATTAAAAGTATCCTTTATTGAATACCCACATACCTGAACCTGAAGCTTTCTTAACTCGGGATTTGAGGATGGAGGATTGGAGAAGGAACCCTAGGCCTTGGAACTTGAGAGAAGAATCCCATTTCTTTCTTCTTGAGGTTAGATTGAAGGAATGAGAAGAAATTTAACTAAATATGCATAAATACTCTTTGAATAGTCCTAAAATGACTTAGTATAGGAGTAAAAAGGATGGGATATTACTAAAATACCCTTGATAAATGAGTCTAAAAACTTTAGAAAAATTCATCAAAGGCTTCCACAGACATGAACCACGGCCCGTGGAATGAATCACGGTCTGTAGAATGAAGGTCGTGATTCCAGGGGACTTTTCAGGCCTCTGGACTATTTCCATGAGTGGAAACTATGGTTCATGTTTTGATCCACGACTCATGGATCAACCTCGTGAATCTCTTCTTAAAAACAGATCTACAGGTTCGATTTCACGGATTCAAACCATGGGTCATGGTTTGATCTACGAATCGTATATGGCTCTCGTGGTTTCTGTCTCTCATTTTGACATACAGACACATTTTAGTAAAATGCTAATAACATTTTACTTCGGACTCGTATTAATGCACGGTCAGCAGCGTTGGAAATTCAACTTGAACATATTTAATTTGGTGGATACTAGGTCACTTAAATTTTTATATTCTAGGAGTTATGATTGTTTGAAGTTGACCCTTGAAAAATCTTACACTAAAACTCAATCGGTAAGGAAACTTTCAACTCAACTTTGAGCTAGAGTTTATTTATGACCCTTATTTATATCTAATACACCTCCAAAACTTAAGAATAGGTCCTAATACTTAGATACATAGAATATTTATCTAGTTTGGGTCTAACAACATATGAAGAATTGTTCAAATCTTGGCTTAGAATTTCTGGGGTATTACAAATAACAAGCACCAGACAGACTATCGATGCTTGATAACACTTGCTTCACCTAGAGTCCAAAAGGATTTTCAAAGTTTGATAGCCTCTAGAATATGGTGATATACAAAACTTGTGGTTTCATGTGAGGAGATGCTAAAATATAGGATTCATACTGTGGTTCATATCAAGGAACGTGAAAAGGATAAAGAAAGTGTAGGCTCTTCATATCATTTTATTGTTTAGAGTGAGCAAGATACCTTATCTCAAAAGAAGGTTGACGAGAAAATAATGGATATTATCTGGTGTCATCATATATCTATCAATGATGGTGATCCTCAAGAGGATGAAAATGCTGGAGATGCTCCACCAGAACTAGAAGAAGGAGTAAAAAACATGATTGATGCCTTGAAGGAAGTTAATCTTGGCACCAAAGAAGAACCAAGGCCAATCTACCTAAGTGCTTTTCTCGAAGATGATGAAGAAACCGCTTACATGGATATACTTAAGGAATATAGGGATGTTTTTGTGTGGATTTACAAAGAGATGCCCAACCTAGATCCCAAAGTAGTAGTCTATCAGTTGGCAGTTAAGAATGGTGCTCTCCCTGTTAAGCAGGCCCAAAGATGTTTTAGACCAGACTTGGTTCCATTGATCAAGAATAAAGTCAATAAACTCATTGAAACTAGCTTTATTTGTGAAGTGAAATATCCCACGTGGATTTCAAGTATTGTCCTTGTGCGAAAGAAGAATAGCCAAATTAGAGTTTGTGTTAACTTCAGGGATCTCAACCACGCATGCCCTATGAATGAATTTCCACTCCCTATTTCAGAGCTGATGACTGATGCTACCACGGGTTATAAGGCTATGTCTTTCATGGATGGTTCATTTGGCTATAATTAAATCCGCATGGCACCAAAGGATGAAGAACTCATTGCATTTTGTACACCTAAAGGTATTTATTGCTACAAGGTGATACCTTTTGGTTTGAAGAATGCTGGGGCCATATATCAAAAGGCTACGCAAAATATCTTTGATGACTTACTCCATAAAAATGTTGAATATTATATTGATGATTTAGTGATGAAGTCAAGAAAGAGGAGCGACCACTTGAAAGATTTGAGAGTGGTGTTTGAGCTGCTTCAAATATATCAACTCAGAATGAATCCATTGAAATGTGTCTTCGGAGTTACCTCTGGGAAGTTCCTTGGCTTCATTGTACATCATCGAGGAATTGA
The DNA here is from genome assembly GCA_003996215.1 of Jaltomata sinuosa. Taxonomy (NCBI): domain Eukaryota; kingdom Viridiplantae; phylum Streptophyta; class Magnoliopsida; order Solanales; family Solanaceae; genus Jaltomata; species Jaltomata sinuosa. The sequence goes on along the minus strand of QJPP01002975.1, from coordinate 16,412 downwards.
GATTGATCAAGATAAAGTGGATGCAATTTTGAAGATGCTTGAGCCTCAAAATATTCATGAGTTAAAAATCCTTCAAAAAAAACTAGCTTACCTAAGGAGGTTCATCTTGAATCTAGCTGGAAGATATCAACCTTTCAGCCATCTCATGAAGAAGGGTGCTCCTTTCAAGTAGGATCAAGCTTGTAGTAATGCCTTTAAAAGTATCAAGTCATATTTGATGAAGCCTCCAGTTCTTGCGGCTCCTATACCTTGAAAACCATTGATACTCTACATTGAAGCTCAAGAAAGGTCAGTTGCAGCACTATTGGCTCAAGAAAATAGTAAAGGCAAAGAGAACTCTCTTTATTACCTGAGCAGAATAATGACACCAAATGAGTTGAAGCATTCTCCAATAGAAAAGTTGTGTTTGGCATTGGTCTTCTCAATCCAAAAGATGAAGCATTACTTTCAAGATCATGTTATTCATCTTGTATCTAGAGTAAATCCCATCAAGTTTGTAATATCAAAACCAATCCTTAGTGACCGACTTGCAAGGTGGTACCTTCAGTTTCAACAATTTGAGATTGTGTACATCCCTCAAAAAGCTATAAAGGGACAAGCATTGGTAGACTTCTTAATGGATCACCCGATACCTGATAATTGAGAGCTAACCGATGAACTTCCTGATGAGGATACAATGGTTATTAAAGTTCAAATTCCATAGAAAATGTACTTTGATGGTGTGGCACATCAAGGTGAAGTTGGTGTTGGCGTAGTGTTTGTCACTCCTCAAGAAGAGGTTCTTCTATACTCCTTTACTTTGACGTAATGTTTCTCCAATAATGTTGCTGATTATCAAGTGTTAACACGAACTTGAAATGGCTGTTGATATGAAGCAACTATAATTGCAAGTCTTTGGTGACTCTCAGTTGGTGATCAATCAACTCTTGAGAAGTTATAAGGTCAAGAAGCCCAAGCTATGCCCATATCATAGTTATGCTCAAAAATTGATAGGATGGCTTGGAGATGTGAGCCTCCAATATGTACCAAGGAAGGAGAACCGAAAGGCCGACACCTTTTCTTCTCTATCTTAAACTCTAACTCTTCTGGGTCATACACAAGTTACTATATGCCAAAAATGGGTAGTACCACTGCCAAATGAGGATGAACATGAAGAAGATGAGATTGAACATCTCATCGCTATTTCTGAAGTCGTGAAAGAAGATTGGTGACAACCTGTTAATGACTACTTATGTTATGGGATACTTACAGAAGATCTAAAGAGAAAGATTGACATCCATCATCGTGTGCTTCACGTCCTTTACTACAAGGACACACTATATAGAAGATCATTTGAGGGAGTACTTTTGTGATGTTTGGGGGCAGAAAAGCAATCCAAGCTTTTCAAGAAGCATATTTGAGAGTATGTAGATCACATCAATCTGGACCAAAGATTCACTTCCACATAAAAAGGATGGGATATTACTGGCCAACGATGGTGAAAGATTGCTTGGATTATGCTCGAAGATGTAAGGCTTGCCAATTTCATGTAAATTTTATACATCAGCCTCTTAAAGTATTACACCCGAATATCATATCTTGGCCATTCGATGCTTGGGGACTAGATATTGTTGGACCACTACCAAAGTGTTCTGGTGGACACTTGTACATCTTGGCTGCAACAGATTACTTCTCAAAATGGGCCGAAGTTATCGCTCTCAAAGAAGTGAATAAGGAGAATGTTACAAACTTTATCCAAGTGAATATCATCTACTGTTTTGGCATTCCTTGCTATATAATAACGGACAATGGCAAACCATTTGATAACAATTTGGTGAACAATATTTGTGATCTCTTCAATTTTAAGCAACGTAAATCTTCTATGTATCATGCTGCCGCCAATGGTCTAGCTGAAGCTTTCAGTAAGACTCTATGCAACTTGCTAAAAAAGGTCATCTCTAAGTCTAAAAGGGATTGGCATGAGAGAATGGAAGAATCTTTGTGGGAATATAGGATGACTTATCGCACACCCACACAAGCAATCCCATACTCACTGTTTTTTAGAGTTGAAGCACTCCTACCACTTGAGCGTCAAACACCTTCCTTAAGACTTACTATTCAAGAAAGGATCGCCGAAGAAAAAAATGCTCGATTGCATCTTGCAGAGTTAGAAGCACTTGATGAGAAGAGGCTGAAAGCTCAGCAAAATCTGGAATGTTATTAAGTCCATCTATCTCATGATTTAAACAAAAAGGTTCACTTGAGGTGCTTTCAAGTTGGAGATCAAGTACTTGCAGTAAGGAAGCCCATTATCACCTTACATAAGTCTGGGGGAAAATTCACTCCAAAGTGGGATGGACCATATGTTATTCAAGAAGCATATTCAAATGGTGCTTAAAAGCTGGTTGGCGTAGATGGCATGAGGATCGGTCCTATTAACGCCAAGTTCTTGAAGAGGTACTATCCTTGAAGCAAGTTGGCACTCCTTAAGGCACAAGTATAAACTGCATGTAACTCCTGGCCTACAAGAGTATAAACTGTGTATGGCTCGCCAAAAAAAAATTATCCGCTAGGTTGAAAACCTCGCAAGAGGCGGCCTAGACAAAAGTTAGGACCCTGATTATCCACTAGGTTGAAAATTTTGCAAGAGGTGGCCTAGGAAAAAGTTAGGACACAAAAAAAATCACTCTTTCAGAACTACGTTATGACTTGATCCTCTTCACCGAGGTACGTAGGCACTTAGAATTTCATTCTAGGTTCAGTCATATGAGTGACAAAATATAGAAGTTTTAGCTTGATCTCCCACTTGAAAGTCAAGTCTACAAGTACTCACTCATTAATTTTTGGACTTACACAAAATGTTCATGATTCGATAGGAGCAAACCTATATGAATGATGATTTTCTACAACAAGATTTGGAATGCTCAAGTTTCTCAATCGTACAAGTTGATGTTGCAAATCTACCAAACCTGTAGGTTGAAGTCTTCGAATTCAATCAAGTATGCGAGTTGAAGTATTCGAATCCTCCAAGTTTTCAAGTTGATATTTTGGATCCACCACGTCTACAAGTTAAAGTCCTCAAAATTCAGCAACACTCCAAGATGAATTCTCAAATCTATCAAATTGCAAGTTGAAGTCGTCAAAACCTTCAAGTCTTCAAGTTGAGACCTTTCATGGGTTTATCCTTAAAGAGATCTCTAAATTTTCATACCTTAAGTTGAAAAAAATGTGTCCCTTTGCATATTAAGTTGGCCTTTCATGGGTTTATCCTTAAAAGAATCTCTGAATTTTTATGCCTTAAGACGGAAAATTATAATCGTTTTACACCTCGGTCCTTGAAAAATAATGTAAAGTCATTATTGCGAATCATGTGAAACCTTTGCCTTAGATATTGTAAAGTCTTTGGCTCAGACAAATATGACATCTTTGTCTTAGACAATATAAAGTATTCAACTAGGACAGTGTAAAATCTTTGACTCAGACGGTGTAAAGTCTTTGTTGTGGACAATATAAAGTTTTGCCTTAGATGGTGTAAAGTTTTTGGTTCAAATGATGTGATGCCTTCAGCTAAGACGGTGTAAAGTCTTCACCTAAGGTAATGTAAAGTCTTTGACTCAGATGGTGTAAAGTCTTTATCGTGGACAATACAAAGTCTTTGACTCAGATGATATAAAGTCTTTGTCGTGGACAATACAAATTATTTTCCTTAGATGATGTAAAGTCTTTGGCTCAGATGATATGGTACTTTTGGCTCAGACAGTGTAAAGCCTTCGCCTCGAGCAATGTAAAATCTTTAGCTCAGACAGTGTAAAAGTCTTTACCACGGATCACACTAAAGTCTTTGCCTTAGACGGTGTAAAGTCTTTGGCTCAAACGATATGGTGCTTTTAGCTCAGATGGTGTAAAGACTTTGCCTCAAGCAACATGAAGTTTTTAGCTCAAACGGTGTAAAAATCTTTACCGCAGACCACGTAAAGTCTTTGCGTTAGACGGTGTAAATTCTTTGGATCAAGCGATGAAATGCCTTTGACTCAAACAATGTGAAACTTTCAATATCGTCACCTATAAAAAAATAGTAGGGAGGACAATACAAAAATAATAAGAATAATAATAAAAGTACCTCGCACGTTGATTTTTACAAGTTGAGCTCGAAACTTCTACCCACAAAAAGCTCACAAATTGGTGTCAAGAGAATGACAGACAAGGTCCTATTTATAGATGAATGATGGCGGTGATCGATTTTTATTTTAATATGGTTTTGTTGTCACAATGTAACGATCGGGTTCATCATTACAAGTAAACTTTTTGCGCCAATTTTCGAGTCAAAAAACTTTTGGGTTTGGGAGTTGAAACTATTGGCAGAAGTCAATACCGGTCAGCACCACTATAATGGTAGGTTCCTCTACGGCGATACCGCTATAGTGGAGCGTGGACCGCCATAGCATAGCAACGGGATTTGAAAACTCAAAATTGGGTTTTATATTTTTATTCTCTCCCATTCAACCCTAAAATAGACGAGGGTTACTCCAAGAACCCTCCTAGGCTGCTCCAATGCTTGGGAGCCATGGGGAGGAGGGATTCCGGTTGAAAGGACGTGAAACCACAGAATCGGGCCTGCAGAATCATCAAGGAACACCTTCATGGAGCCATAAAGGGCATAAAATAGCTGCTCGGCATCCAGGTAGGCTAGGTTTTCTTTATTGAGTAGATTGACCTATTTTCATTTCGTACTTGTTGTATAGATTGAAAGGGAGAATCCATACCTAGACCTTCGGGCACGGAGTCTGGAGGAGAATTAGTTGGGTTGAATTGGTTAAACTAGGATTGATGGAGTTATGATAATGTGTTGTGACATTTTTGGTTGTTATGCTTAATTAGGTGTTGTATGATAATAAAATCTAGGGACTAGAATGTCGGGAAGGTTCGGGGAACTGGAAGGGGTTAGTAATCAACTAATGTTCAAGGAACGAAAGTTCCGGGAAATGAATTGGTATAATTAGGATATCATAATGGCTGTGTTTCCAAGGCTAGGGGTTTTCCCATATTGTATCTCGATCCTCGGAGGAGGGTCAGGAATAAAGGTATCGAATGGCATGTTTAAGGGGGTGATTCAGGGTTAGTCTCCGAACGTAATTTAACGGTTCATTGTGTACCTGGAATAGGGTAGGTGATGGTTATTGATTCCTGAATGCATTGCTTAAGGAATGATTTAGGAATGTCCAAAAGTCCTGTTTCAGTCTTGTGAAATGAACTAGGTATTATTGCTTTGTTGGTTTACAAGTGTTAATTGTTCATTGTTTGTGGCTGTAGTTTTATGTGACATTCGGTTGGATCGGGTATCACGCCTGGTACGGGTATACTAATGATTGGCTCGGGTACCACGCCTGGTACATGTTTATTAATGGTTGGATCAGGTACCACGCTTGGTACGGGTATACTAACGGTTGGCTCAGATACCACGCCTGGTATGGGAATACTAACGGTTGGCTCGAGTACCACGCATGGTATGGAATACTAACTGGTTGGCTCGGATACCATGCCTGGTATGGGTTTACTTGATTGTATTATTGCATTTTTATAATGGTTCCCTGAGTGGACCGGGTTGTGTGTATGATTGGTGATTGTGCATATGGTCATTAAGACACCGGGTAATCATTGTATTGATTGGTGAGTTTGGTCTTGGTGTAGACCAGATATTGCATGTTAACACTAGGTGTTGGTATAGAGATCCGTGGTCAGTCCGGGAAGGATAAGAAGGTTATATGCTACTGTTATTTTCTCATTGTTTAAGATTGGTTGTTGAACATGTTCCATGTGGTTGATAAGTTAGAATCCAGACTGAGAGTCTGGAATTATATTGTTACAGTTCTAATTTTTACTTATTGTTCTGCACATGTTGAGTTCCTGAGAGGGCCGAGAGTTATTCTTATTATTGGCGTATAGTTGGTCCTTGAAGGGCTGGGTTAGCGTGCTTAAGTGACAAGGTGGTCCTTCTGTGGACCGGGGTCGCATGTTATTAGCATAGATGATGTCCTAAGGGTCCTTGTTTGGTCCGGGTTATGTAAAATGGGATATATGTTTACTGTCACTGAGAATTGTCAATGTCGGTTAGACTTGTTACGTGCAACTGATAAGCTAAGGGGGAGACTTGTGATCTGGTTATAATGTTAGCTGTGGTTACTTGTCGGGTATGGCTCTAGGGGTCATTTGGACAGTTTGTACTAGTAGGTGGCGGTACGATCGTTGTGGTCTACGTCACTAAGTAGTGGAGTTTACTCCGAGTTGTTGAGTCATAGTGGTTAATTGGGGTAAAGGAATGGTAGTCCGGGTATGGGCATAGATGTCGGGTAATGACAAGGTGACTTGGGAAGTCTAAGGAATAGGAAGGTTGTTTCCGAAATGGGTTTTGATAAAGGTGGATGTGAAAGGGGTTGGATGTATTTAATTCATGTATTTACCTTGATTTCTTATGTGATGGTAGGAGTGAATTTGGGTCGACCGATGATGCCTACTAGTACGTGTGTTTGTACTGATTCTACTCTTGCTATACTATTTTGGGATAGTCTAGTTGCAGGGTTAGTGATGTTTCACAGGTTCAAGATGACGGTGATTCTCCAGCAACTCCTACTTGTGTTTCTATGGTGGGAGTTGAGTCTTCTTCATTTTTGTATCATCTTATAGTAGCTTTTGTACCGGCTTAGACTAGATTATAGGGATGACTGATTTTAAAAATTGTAAAAAGTTTTCGCATTCTTGTAAATATTTTCATGTATTAAAAAATGTTTATTTCATGGTTTACTTCTTTTTCCGCATTTCCTGTTGGATCGGATAGTAACAGTTCTCCTATCTAGGTGGATTAGAGTAGGTGCCCGCACGACCTGATAGTTGGGTCGTGACACACAATTAAGAAAAAGATGCCTAAAAAAGGAAAACCAAAAAGAGAGGAAAAGGAGAAAAAGAGAGAGAAAAGTTACCATAAAAGACAACAATATAACTGCCTCATGCAGCGTGCATGCATACAAACAAAGAAAAGTCAAGCCCTTCCTAGTTGGTTCACCACATGACATTTGTTTTTCTTAAAAAAAAGAAAATGTTTCACAATACATCAAAAATATTTTAGATCCAAATTATTCTTATTTGATATGGAGTGCATTTGTTTATGTTTTTTTTTGTACACAAATATAATTTCAATTAAAATATCAAGTTAATACTTCAAGTCTAGTCTTCAAAAAATTAAATATCTCGACAAGTCTTGAAGCATGGAGCAATTTATATACAATGAAATTTTATTAAATGTAAATCCGTAAGAAATTCAAATTATATTTAATTCAAAATATATTAGTCCAAATAAATATTATTGATTAGTATAATTAGATTGATTACTTAAATCTAATAAATACAGATTTAATCAAAGTCCAATTTTATTAGGTTAGTCCATTTATTTGAGCTACAAATGGTGAGCCCACTTTGCAAAGCCCAAGATGTCATCTTATTCTAGAGGCCCAATTTAGTGCCATGTGTCAAATAATGTGGCACGCTAAATCAAATGAAGGAGCTAATAGAATCATGCCACATATGAAAATGACAGATCATACCAAGCTAAATTAAAAACTAACGGAAACATGCCACGTGTACAAGTGACATGTTCTGACCAATCAAATATGATCACATCACTTCAATCTGATTGTCGAAAAGAGTTTATACTTATCATAAATCTTCCCTCCTACAACTTAAATAGGGGTACTCCATAATTCAGAAGAGACACCAAAATTCTAACAAGAAGCCATAGAGAGTTTGTGGATCAAACGCAACAGATTTCTTTACAAGCTACAAGTTCAAGAATTCAACATTCACATTCAATTACAACTCAAGATCAAGACCAACAGTTCAATATCAAACTCAAAAGCCCTTGAACTCAAGAACAAGTCAAGATCAAATTCATCAAATTCAAGTACAAGTCAAAATTAATTCCACCAAATTCAAATTAATTTCCTTGAATTTACATACTTGAAAAGATGAATCAGAGGATTCATAGAGATTGTAACACTCGTATATTCAAATCAAATACTATAATTATTGCGATATTTTTGGTCCTGATTATTACTTTTTGCGACTCAAATTTTATCATCTACAATCGCATCATAGTTAGCATATGTTACAATAATATATTTGCTTGGTCTCCTTCTATTTTTTCTTCTTGGGCTAATGGCCAGTGTTATTTTATGCCGCTAATGTTCTACTATTTTCTTTTGCTGTCATGTTACTTATACACTGAAGAAATAAGTGTTTTAATAATTATGCAAGAAGTGTAAAATTATAATGATTTGTTCAGTCGTTTTGAGTATTTGGAACTTTTTTTTCTAAAACACTCTTCTGGTAGCTTAAAAATTTGATTTATGACTTGCAGAGACGAGTAAAACGTACAGTTTTTAAGGAAATCAGTTGCGTATCAAATAAGAAAATAAAAAAATTAAAAATTTGGAAGCTCAAAGTTTGATTGGAGGCAACAAAATGGGTAAATGAGCTCGGAATTGAGTTTTGACGATTTTAATATGTCCACAATATAATTTACTACCTAGTTAGATAATCACTAATTAAGGTTCCTTAAACAACATCGAGGCACCACACCGCAACTATCAACCCTTGATGACCACTTTTTCTCCCCAATGATTAGGTAATCACCACATTATATCTAAATTTATTACTTTTCTTTTGAATAGCTAGGTCAACTACAAGCAAGTGCTATTCAATGCAATATTTTAGAAGTCATGATATTTAGCCGAATCAATATTACTTTACCATAAATACATACGTACTTCAAGAAAAAGGGACTCAAACCGTTGATCAACTTCATAATGCATATTCGAATGGGTGAAATAATTTACACCTCCAACTTTGCTTTAAAAATTAAATTTTCTTCTCAACTTTAAATAATAGACATCCCCCTTCCCCCGACGTCTTATTTTAATTTATTTTTTTAAATACTTATTTTTACCCTTACATTATCAACCTTTATCTCTTTTTTTTAAGGCACCACATCGCAATTATCAACCCTCGATGACCACTTTTTCTCCCAAATTGTTGGGCAATCACCACAATATATCTAAAATAACTAATTTTTCTCCTGAATAGTTAGGTCAACTACAAGCAAGTGATATTCAATGCAATATTTTAGAAATCATGATATTTAGCCAAATTATCAGTACTTACCATAAATACATACATATTTCAAGAAAAGGGGACTCAAACCCTTGATCAAGTTCAGAATGCATATTCGAATGGGTAAAATCACACCTCTAACTTTGCTTTAAAATTTCCTTCTCAACTTTAAATAATAGACATCCCCCTTCCCCCAACGTCTTATTTTTAATTTATTTTCTAAATGCTTATTTTTACCCTTACATTATCAACCTTTATCTCTTTTTTTTATTTCTTTAAAATCTTGATATATTTTTATTTTTTAAATCTATATCAAATTTTCTATAAATTTTTAGATGAAAAAGAAAAGTGAAAATACTAAAATGTACAACCTAATTACGTTCTATAATGAAATAAATGAGCAAAATAAAAAATTAATTTTCTAAATAATAATGAAAACTCTTAAATCTATTTATAGAAGTGAAAATAATAAAGAGTGATAGTTTTATAAATATATTTAATACAGGTAATAATAAATAATTAAAAAAAATAGAAATGTATTTTTAGAGAGAATACATAAAATCACCTTCAAACTTGACAGCCAAACTAACTTTAACACTTTAACTTTATGAGCATTTAAATACCCCAAAATGTCACGATCCAAAATTTCGTTAGACCGCAAGGGCACCCACCATCCCCGTAGGCGAACCCCTTTTCTTTACTAACCATTTAACAATATAAATAATGCAGAAATAATATAATAATAAACAATCAGTTCTTATAATGCGGAATAAACAAGTTCAAATTCAACTACCCCAAGACTTGGTGACACCAGTACAAGAGCATCTACAAATATGAAAAAGTCTGTGAAAACTAAAATAACTGTCTGAAAGAAAGTAGGGATTTTGAATTAAGGGTGACATAAAAATTTTAAAACAAAGAAAAAGTGACACAAGTCTTAATTATTGAGTAGAGGTGATAATTTTAAGATTAGTGTTAATGACACTAATTTTAAAACCCTTATGTTTTATTATTTACACAAAGGGCCTACTTCCCCCCCCCCCCCCTTCTGCCGTCGTCATCGCCCCCACTACCACCACCTCCTCCTCCTACACCACCACTTCTTTCTCTTCCTCCTCTTCCACCACCACTATCACTGTCGTAACAACTACCACCTCTTCAATCATCGTCACCACCAGCACCACCACCTCCTCCGCCACAACCACTATCTTTTTCATCAGATCATCCTCCACCTTATTTTTTGCCAGATAATTAAGCAATTACGGTAGTTTCTATAGAAACTATTTAAGTTGCTATAGCAATTATGGTAATTGTTGTAGTAACTTTCGAAGTTGCTATATCAACTGCCGTAGTTGCTGCAACAACTATCATAGTTGTTACAATAACTATCGTAGTTGCTTAATTTTCTAAAGAATTTCTTCAATGACTTAAAAAAAGTTAAAATTTTCTTTTCAAAGTTTTCAAATCAAAGCAAAATTGTCTATCAAAATTAAAAAAAAAAAAGAGAAAAAGAAAAAAAATAAGAAGAATAAAATGGAGGATAAAGAAATCTGGATAGAAAAAGAAAGGAAGATTGAAAAGATAATGAAGGGAGGAATTTAAAATTTTGAAATTTGAAATGGGAGGGAATTCTTTTTAAAAATCTTAAAATTTTAATATATACCTCAAAGTTTTTAATTACTCTAATAAGGTTTACTTTTTATTTAATGACATTTGACCAAGTCAATGTCACCATTTTTAATTTCAAAACTTTTTTGACACTTATTGTTCAATTTTCTCAAGAAAGTAAGACAAAAAATATAAAGAATCTCTAGAATTCAGTACTGTAAAAAAAAAAGTAGCTCACCATGAATCCTAACTGCAGCAGCCTCGGACACAAATAACAAGTCAAGTATTCTTAGTATCTAGCTCAGTTTCTGCATGCAAAAAGGTACAGTAAGTATAGAGTGAGTACGGAAAACACGTTTACTCAACAAGCTTTGAATACTAACTCCTTCTAGAAGTGATAACGAGATGTATCTTAAAAGTTTCCTTTTTCACAAGTAAAATTTTATCAAATGTAAGTCGCTATAACATAACAAATAAGGCACGCATCTGCAACAATTCAATAGAAAGTACAATACAGATAAAATGTAATGCAATGCAATGCACTGGCCAAAGGTAAATTGGTATATGCCCACCAGAATTATTTCCCATCGATACAATAAAATCCAGCGGAACTATTTTTCATCGGTATAATAAGACCCGCTGGAACTATTTCTAATCAGCATAATAAGAACCTGAATTTCATAAATAATTATAGTACCATTCTTCGAAACCATTTCCCATCGGCTTTGCATGATGTCACTTGCCAGAACCATTTCCCATCAGCTTAATAAGAATATGAATTTTACAAAACACTCAATGGGCAATATCAACCAATATTTATCATGAAATAATAAGAGTGGTATGAATGAATATGTATGATCAAGTATATAAAATGAGTTTATCAATCACAATTAGGTCCATATAATTCACGAGTCTCAATAGTTCTAGTATATCACAACTTATGAGATTCTATCAATCGATAATAATTTTATAAGAATTTCCCGTAGCATGACACCGGTGCCTGCATAGATGCTCGTTATCTCATTTATACATGACCTCCTTATTACCCATTGCCCTTAATTTCACTTAATACAATAAAACTAACACTTCAAACAGAAATAGAAATCTCTACTTGCCTCAAACCAAAGCTTAAGCGTCAATTTATAAACTAGTCCTTCCGTAAAACTTTTAAATGGTCAAAATATGTTTAAACACATAATCCCCATTAGAATACGAATTTAATGCCATCCATATAGCTATATTTATTCGCGGCTCAAAATCGAATCAAATGTCAAATTTAGTAAATTTTAAACTTAGAGCTAAATCTTAACAATCTACCACTTAACACATTTGAATATCACCATACAAACCTAATTAGTGACTATTATGGCTAACACACTAAAACTCAAATCCCAAGATGATAGTCAAAACATGAAAATCAGATTAGAATCCAACTCAAAATTATAAAGAAATCAGCAAAACAGTTGCTGCTAAACTCGATGGTGTAAATCCAACTTCTCAAACCATTTTAATATCATAATTTCTACATGATAACTTTATCATTATTGTCATATCATTGTTGCCAAGTCACTATTTCCAAATAATGATACAATAAATAATTTCTATATGATCTTATAATCATTACTAGTTGACCAAAGAGTTGAAAAAGATCATCAAAGGCTTAACAATACCTGAAAGTTTTTGCTTAAATTTTTTAAAGATTCCACTATGGTGGCTGTTGTACCATCGCTTAATTTTCCATGGTTCTCTGAGGCGGCGTTCTTTTCCTTTTTGCAACTTCTACGTTTTTTTTTTCTTTTTGATATGTTGTTATTTTGTTATGCTTAGAAGGGTTAAGTCTGTCACATTTATGGGTTGTGTATTGAACCCATTACCCGCTAATTAAATTAATTATCTAAAATAATCAAAATTTCAAATAGATACTCAAAATTTGTTCAAAACTCCAATAAAACAAATCAATTATGTTAATTGACTAAAAAACACGTTTTGGACCTATTGAAAATATTATAACACCAATTCGAGATCATTTTAATCAAAGATTGACCGTGATCACGCTTAACTTTCTTAAAACTCAAGAATCTAATCAATAACTCAATTACTCCCAAACACCCCGAGGTTCGTACTATCACGCCCTGAGGCTACTCCCTAGACGTAACACGGAACTTGGAACCACAAGGATTCCAAGCTAACCCTTGGTCATAGCAATCTCAAGCATAACAAAGATAAGGCATAGCAAAAGCATCAAAGTAAATCCGAAAATCGAAAGACATAGCACAAATAGAGAGTCGAATAGGAAATACAACTCAAAGATCATCTCATAACATCTATGTCTGAAAGCTCATCTAGTACACTCATAGAGAGTTGATGTGATAACACCCCAACTAACTCGACAATCTAATATGTAAAGGAAGCATAAAAACTGAAATAAGATCTAGTCCTCGAACTATGAGGAATCACCAAAGCTGCCTGAGGGAGTGGCCTAGGCCTCTAGCCACGAGCGTGAGAAGGTATGCCTGAATCTGCATCAACTAAGGATGCAGCATAATATGCGTTAGTACTATGGAATGTACTAAGTATGTGAGAAATGTATGAACATGATGAAAACATGCTAAGTATACTTAAATAACTGAAATCATGCTTTTAAAGATAAACTCAATGCAATGACTCTAATACTTTCTTTAAGCTGAAACATAATCATAAGTAATAAGTTTGAAATCTGAATAAGAGTCAAATGCAAATTTAAAAGCATAAACTGTTTTCTTGTGGGAGGTTCTCTAACCGACAGAGACCATGTGAGCTACATGGAATTTGATGTATCCGCCCCATCGAAATGACCCAATATACCTTGCCAGGATATAAAGGCATTACTTGGCGTGATCACTAAACTGATGCCCAACAGAGGGGACTTAAGATCTATGGTGTCACGTAGTTCTAGGAACTTTTTGGGTACTCTCACTCTGTCCAACTCGGTGCTAATACTACTCTCAAAACATATATATAGCTCATATAATACTTGGGCATATCTGATGCCAAATCTGTTTGAAAATCATAAGGGTATATCTGATACGTGCAATTCACTTAACTTAGGTGGGCATATCTAGATGCCAAACCTTTCTTTAAATATAGGGACATATCTGATGTCCAATCTTTCTTTAAACATAGGGACATATCTAATGTCCAAACTTTCTTTAAACATAGGGACATATCTGATGTCCAAAATTGTTGGAAAAGCATAAGGACATGATGTCATGCAATTCAAAAGTCATGATTCTTAAAATTTTGCAAGACCATAATTCAAAATATACTTTTCTTGCTAAATTCATACTTAAAGAATTAGTCATGCAATTTCATAAATACATAGAGGCCATGATATCTAATCATGCCAACTTTCTCTTGAAAACATGTAAATTCATAGTTTCATGCTAGAAATCAACATTCATGCTTGGGCTTTTAAAACCAATGAGAGAATCATAATCAAATCATGAGTAATCAAGAGGAAACCATGAATTTAAACATAGAAACTCATTTCATAAACTTTCCCCAATTTTAGATCAAAATCCTAATTTCATAACTTCATAATTCAAGATAAGAGTTGGGGAATTTGGGCACAAGGGTGAAAGAAACCCATTGTTAAAAACCCACATACCTTGATGGAAGATTACCCACTTGATTGGAAAAGAACTAGGAGACTTGACTTGGAGCTTGGAGACTTGAACTTGAGAGCACTTTTCCTCCTTGAGTGAGGAATGAGGAACTTAGGATAGACTTAGGGTAATATGGGTGAAAACCCTTCTAAAAGTAGTCAAAATGACTTCATTTAATTTATAATAGGGTGGGAAATGACCAAAATTCCCCTGGGATTTAAATGAAAAGTTTCAGGAAACTGGGCCGCCTCACGGGCTATCCGACGGGCGTCGTGCCCACGATAGCCCATCGGCCAAGACGTAGGGCAGGGGTGGCTTTGGTGGAAGTCTGCTGGTTCCTTTTGACGGAGAGCTCCCACATACCGTCGCACTGGCGATGTCCGTGGCCTAGCCCATCGGGAGACTGGTTGCTGGGGAGGAATGGCTGGACCATTCCAACGGTGAGGTCCTACGGGCCGTCACACCTGCGATGCCCATCGCGGCTGCCTGTTGGACTGAGGCAGCTGGCACAGTCCAACTGTGCAGTCTTCATGGGGCACCCCATGGGCCGTCTGAGCTACGACTCTCGTGACACTACCTGTAGTGACCACACAGTTTGCAGGAAATGCAGCAACGTTGATGGATTTAGGATTCGATAGCTGGATACGTGTACGGGATGAACCGCTCTCAACTCTATTGGCAACTCCAACTCATAAGCAACACTACCAACTCTCCTCGAAATCTGATAAGGACCTACAAAATGGGGACTAAGTTTTCCTTTCTTGCCAAACCTTATCACACCCTTCATGGGTGACACCTTAAGGAAAACCCAATCATCGACTTCAAATTCTAACTCCCTTCTCCTCACATCCGCATAAGATTTCTATCGACTCTGAGCGGTCTTCAACCTTTTCCAAATAAGCTAAACCTTCTCCATAGTCTCATGCACATAATCCGGACCAATCAAGTCTGCCTCACCAACCTCAAACCAACCAATAGGAGATCTACACCTCCGGCCATAAAGTGCCTCATATGGAGCCATTTGGATACTAGAGTGAAAGCTATTGTTGTAGGTGAACTCGATAAGAGGTAGTGATCATCCCAATTTCCTTTGAAGTCAATAACACAAGCTCTCAACATATCCTCGAAATTCTGAATAGTACGCTCGGCCTGGAAATCCGTCTAAGGGGAAAAGTTATGCTAAGCTTCACCTTAGTACCAAGACCTTTCTGAAACGACCTCTAAAACTGAGATGTAAACTGAGGACCTCTATCCAAAATGATAGACAATGGAACACCATGCAATCGGACTATCTCCCGAATGTAGAGTCTAGCATAATCATCCGCTTCATCCGTAGTCTTAACAGCCAAGAAATGGGATGACTTGGTCATCCGATCGACAATCAACCAAATGGAGTCATGCTGCCTTCGAGTATGAGGCAATCCCATCATAAAGTCCATATTATTGCTTCCCATTTCCAAGTGGGAAGGTCAATATCTTGAAGCATACCACCTGGCCTTTGATGTTCCACCTTTACCTGCTGACAGTTAGGACACTTAGCCACAAACCCGGCTATGTCCTTTTTCATACCATTCCACCAAAAGACTTCCGGTAGATCACGGTACATCTTAGTGGCACCCAGATGAATGGGGTATCTAGAACTATGAGACTCGGATAAAATCTGCTGTCTCAACCCATCAACATCTAGCACACATAAGCGACCCTGATAACGAAGCACACCATCTCCCCTTGGGAGAAAACCTCAACCCTCTGCTGACGAACTGCACCCTTAAGCTAAAGTAGAACGGGATCTTGGTCTTTCTTGGCTTTCACCTCAGCCACCAAGGATGATTCGACACCATTTGTCACAATCACACCACCTTCGGTCGAGTCCATAAGGAAAATTCCCAACTGAGAAAGCCTATGAACTTCTTTAACCAATTCCTTTTTTCCATCTTCAATAGAAGCTACACTTCCCATGGACAACCTACTCAAAGCATCCGCCATAACATTGGCCTTACTCAGATGGTAAAGCACACTCAT